>JAOPHQ010000892.1:137500-147834 GCA_030340625.1 Merluccius polli
TTTGACTGTACGCTACACGGAGGGTTCGGACGCATTTCCCAACATAAGAGGGCTTTGACATCCGAATGCATCATGGGAGTCGCGGGGGAGACGGGGGTTAAACACCGGGAAGGTTTGACCGGTACGGTGACGGTATGTCCTCCCTCTCCAGGCGAGGAACCTGGCTGTCTGCGTCCAGTTCCGGGACTCCGACGAGGACGGTGCTGCGCCCCTGAAGGTTGGTTCAGAGGAGGAGGAGGAGGAGGAGGATGAGGACGTGTGGACGTCCGCCGCCGTCCTCCTATCCTGATGTTGGTGCTGGTGGTGGTGGAAAGCGTTGTGATGGCAGAAAAAGCACCCATCAGATTTCAGGCTGGGATGTGGGATCGTGCTTCAATATAACAAATGTACAGCTCGTTAGCCCCCATATATTAGCTATGTATTGCACACTGAAAACAAATCCAATCTTGCATTTGTGTCCAAGTCCATCGCAAGGTCCTCTTAGGAAAAACATTTCCCTGAAATAAGCCGCCTCAATTACTTGAGATGGCACTGCTCAGAAATTCCACAAATTTAGACCGTAACCAACATATGAAAACAGTTTAAAGTTTCCTAATAGTGAGAGAGTCTTCCTCCAGGAAGTACATGGTCAGTCTTGCGGGGGTGTCTTTTAAGGTAGTAGCCTCAACCAAAGGATTAAGACGAGAGAAGAGTGGAATGGCTCCTCTAAAGGCAAAGGGCCTGGAAAGAGGAAAAGTTTTACAAGAGCTGCTCATTACTGCTGGCAAGAGGAGATAATGACTGCTCTCTCTCTCTCGCTCTCTCTCACTCTCTCTCTCTCTCTCTCTCTCTCTCCTTTCTCTCAAACTTTCTTGCCGCACAAGTCAAATAGCTGCGGGTGGAAACAGTCTTCAGTGGCTCGCCGATGTTTTCCTTTTCCGACAAGGAAGGGAGTAAAATAGTTAAGCGATGTAAATCGGTTTAAAAAAAAAAGCGTTTCCACTTTATGAGTCGGGTCGAGGCAGCGGGGATAAGGGGCGGATGGGCCGGCGTTGGGACATCACAACGCGTTGTGGAGCGACCTCTTTTGAATTAGATGCTTGGAAGTGAGACTTGGATGGAACCCGCCCTCCGTCCTCCTCCCTATCTGTGTGTGGGAGGGGTTGGACCAAACCATTAGGAGCTTTTTTTTTGGGAGGGAAACTGAAAGTGGAACTAAGAGGTCCACGAGGACGGGGGGTTTTCTATAAATGTTGTTTTGAGGTCATTCGCGAACAATACTGTGTTTGTAGTTTCAAGCCCCTTTTGAAGCTAATATTCCTGTCCAGTGCTTATTAGAATTTGGCTTTCAGGTTCGGTTTAATTAGTTGCTTGATGAGGAGTCAATATGCATAGTAATTATTCAACGGGAAAACAGATTTTGTCCCCAATCAAATTTTTCCTACACGTGCGAGATGATGTGTGCACACATCATACTGAACACTTATTTTGTTTTTATCTGTTTTTATCTGTTAATTTTATTTTCTACTTATCTCGTATCTATTTTTGTTTTGTGCCAGCGTGATGGCACTAGGAAAAAATGTTTTCTGAATAATCCCATTAGGGATGGGCCATGTAGCAAACAGCCAGACACATAAATAAACTATTCATTCATTCATTCATTCATTCATTCATTCACACACTCACTCACACACTCACTCACACACTCACTCTCACGCACACGCGTGTGACTAAGAGCCCTGTCATGTCCATCAGACTCAACCCATCCCTCTCTCTCCATACTGAGACCCTTGGTTCTGTGACCATATGTTGTGTTCCTTCCCTTGGGCCGGTACCGGTCATTATCACCCATTAGCGATGATGAGACCCGTCAGCCTAGCAGTTCTGATATCAAACAGCTCCCATTAGGAGACCGGGATTTCACTCTTAATCCAGCTGCCAATTTGTCGGTTCTGATGAATAGCATTTGTTCTCGCTTGCCCGAAGCTGCCATCTCGCTCTCTCTCTCTCTCTCTCTCTCTCTCTCTCTCTCTCTCTCTCTCTCATTCTTTCTTTCTCTCTTCCCCATCTCACTCTCTCTCTCTCTCACCACATAGCAGGTTCTTACATGAAATGTTGCTAACACACGGTGCACACACATTTTGGAATTTGCAGTGTGCCGCACACACAGGCTTGTATCCTGCTGTGTCCTATAAAGGTGTATTTGTTTCACGTGAATGTTCGCGGTAACCAAGGAAGCCCAGAAGGAAAGATAAAAAAGATTTGGCGGTAGAGGAAGAGGAATTCCCGCATGAACATGCCATGACATGAGTTCATCTCATCTCTGGTGGTACCGACATATCTCCCCAAAATCGAGAAAATCACATCGCGTATAGGGGGCCCTATATATATATACGCGACGTGGGGCTCATTTATTTTCTCAACAAAACCAAAACCGTACCGTTTAGCGTGTGTGTTTTGGCCTTTGTTTAGTCTGTACTTGAGATCACAGGATCCCTCCACATCTCATTTTGTCCTGTGCGCCAACCACAGACTCACCGCCCCCTCTCACTCTCGCTGGCGGCGGGCCCCCTGAAATCAAAGGGCCCTCCGCACCTCCGACTGATGTTGTCGATGTCATTGATGTTGTGTTGCAGTGCATCTACGGCAAGCCTGGGGAGCCACTCTTCACCGGCGGGGCGTGCGCCGCCGTCCTGCACCACAACCAGAACCCCGAGTTCTACGACGAGGTGAGCGAACCCGACTCTGTCCAACCGAGTGGACCTGTTGAAACGTTTACATGTGGTCATTTAGCAGACTATCTCAGCGGTCATTTAGCAGACTATCTCAGCGGTCATTTAGCAGACTATCTCAGCGGTCATTTAGCAGACTATCTCAGCGGTCATTTAGCAGACTATCTCAGCGGTCATTTAGCAGACTATCTCAGCGGTCATTTAGCAGACTATCTCAGCGGTCATTTAGCAGACTTTCTCAGCGGTCATTTAGCAGACTATCTCAGCGGTCATTTAGCAGACTTTCTCAGCGGTCATTTAGCAGACTATCTCAGCAGTCATTTAGCAGACTTCGGCTTCCTGCCCGCTCGGCGACTTTTAAAGTCGGGCCGACTCCGTGGGAGCGGTAAACACACACACGCTACGCGACTGGTCCCGGCGGTCAGTCTCGCCTTGCCGTCGGGTCAGCGGTCCACACGAGGCGACTGGGAACACGCGGGGGTTACACACATGAAGACCCGGCTATCCCTGCGTCATCCGCGCCTTCTCTGAAAACAAATCTCGCGGGAACACGGCAACTCACAGACAGGAAACGGAAAACAGCAGTTGTTGTTGTTGTTGTAAATAGTGAGCGCACTCCCAGTTCATCCCCCTTTCCCATTGGTCGTTCTTGATCTCACATCTCATTGGCGTGATCTAGATCTGCGTAATTGCCTATCTAGTCTCAGTGCCCCACACACAATGCGAGTCGGGCCCAGTAATATTAAACCGGTTTGAAAAAATCTTTGCCCTCCCAACTCTGCGGGGGGGCGGCGAAATCCCGTGTCTTGAGACCCCCCCACACGACACGACAATCAGAGCCGACTTCAGCCCTGATTGCCCTGACCTTTTTCTTAAGGGACACCTATTTTACCAGTGTATACACCGACGACCCCCACGGCCCCCCACACACTTTTGAAATATCTTAATGTATATTTCATTATATTCATTGCATTAAGAAAGAAATGATAACAGCACATACAAATTAACTGTACAATGAAACTATTAAAAACTAAATATTGAACTTAATACCTGCAGGAAATCTTTATAAAATTCTGAACAGATTATTTCCTGTGGATATTTCAATGTATTTTTCCTTTCCATTTTTAGGGACACAATTCTATGTCTGTTATGATTTTATCTTAATTGTCATGTATCATACATACTTTTTAATAGTACGTAATAGTTTTTATTATTTCAGCCATTTTAATGCAAGCCGGTTTCACCGATGTTGTGTGGCTTTTTAGCTTGTGCAATAAGGAGAGAGCACTCACATGATGCCGTTTTGCTTTTGGTTGCTTCCAGCCCTGGAGGATTTTCCCTCATGTTCTGGGTTCTGTTTGGCACCACAAGGTCCTTTTTCTGAGGAAACCACCATCTGAGGGGGTTTAGTAGTCTGGTGTCAGGGTTTTAAACTTTCATGTCACAATTTCTCACTGCAAATGCTACATTCAGCTATAATTTTGTCCATTGCCTCGATGAAGACAAACTCAATATAAATTTCCCGGCAAGTCCTCTTTGTTTTTGAGAAAGTCAGCATCCTCTTCTCCCGGACGCTTGGTCATTTTTCATCAGCTCTTTGTTTTGGGACCAGGTCATTTAGCCGGCTTAGCTCTGTGAATACTGCTGGTGTTGACGTCCACACGCGCTGTTATACGAATTAAAAAAAAGTTTTTCCTAAATAAATGAACTTAAATGAAAGATTCTTGCACCCTTAAAATCAAGAGGGCTTCGCGACCGCCCGTGAAGCATTGGCGCCCCCTAGTGGGGGTCGGGACCCCCAGTTTGGGAACCACTGGCCTAGTGGCTAGGAGCCTCGTGAGGCTGAGAACGATCAAAGCATATGATCTGTTAAGTTTTCACTTCACTTCCACCATTCTGCACTGTTGGAGTGCTGCCAGGCTGTGTGACGACAACTGCAGATTTCACAACTTGAAGGGGAAGTCCCCCGAGTCGAAGACATTGAGGCGTCCTTCCGTTGGGGTAGTGAGGAAGAGTTTTTAAATAATTTTGTGATGCAAAGTCATGCAAACATTGAAGGTGGCACCTATTTTGTTATTTTTATGTTATGCTAGGCTAATCATGCTGGACCGATCCAGACATAAACACACACACACACACAGATATAGACACACATAAAGACACCTGGGGTACCGTGTCGTCACTACAGATTAACCTCTTAGAGGTGTGTGTGTCATGTACACACACACACACACACACACACACACACACACACACACGCAGAGTCCTATTAAATCCATCCCCATCACGTCCCCCTTTTAGCTTCATGGTAAAGTTGAGTATTACCAACTGCCCTTTTCCCCAACCTCACTGTGATTATGGCTAAAGAACAAAAGAATGACCGCATTTAGTCGTTTAGGGACTATTATGAACTATTCACTATATTTCTTACTCTTTCTAAGTGGGAAAAAACCCAAATAAGTTTAATGATGTTGCTTCATCCTGGGGTTTTGTGATATTTGTGCTGACTCAGCTGCACCTTTCCACGCTCCAAGTCATGTTGGAACAGCTAAGAAGCTTCATGTGCATCAGTGTTGGCTCAGAACTCAGTCTTCCTATTAACCAATGATTTCCTGTCAGCACAACCGTGTATCAGAAATATGTACAAGCAGTAGGGACCTAGGGTTGTACAATATGTTCGCTTGATGATGCTGCCCCCTTGTGGTGAAAAAAGTATATATATATTTATACAGGTTCGTGTTTTTCACCACAAGGGGGCATCATCATCAAGCATTAGGCAAAAAAAGTAAACTTATTTTAAATCTAGTTTTTAGACACAATACTAATTAATTATTTGTTTATTGTTGTTGTTTAAGTTAAAATTACAGTGATTTGACGAGTTTTTACATAACGTGTCGTATATTGTAATAGTAGGGACAAAAACAAGGTTTCGCTCATTAAAATGTATTATGGTTCTCACACCGTGTCCTGACTGAATGCGACGCGACAGAGGGCCAGCGACAAAACCGTACCAATAGAAAACAACAGGTTGTTTTCTATTGGTACGTCCTAATGGGCTGCGAGTGACTTTTGAGCTAAATGTTACTATTTACTTCCGTTCGCCTGTGTTGAAAGTGGCATTAAGACACAGTATCGTGCGCGAGGGACGGCTGATTCATTTAGTTGAAAGGTGGAGTTATCTTGTGGTTTGTTGACACGACATAACAGATTTAATGAATGAGAGTGTTCAGAGTGTAACGGCTTCAGTGTGGCCCGAGCGCCGGAAGCTCACTTGCTGTTACTACAGGGTTTTATGCCAGGTTTTTTTTTAATTTTAGGCGGTCATGAGGTACACCTGTGTGCTCGCCCCTACTACTAGACCTCTGTCCTAAAGGCCTATATTCCCCCCCCCCCCCACCCAATGACGTGTGCACAGGTAAAGATCGAGCTTCCGGTGCACGTCCACGAGAAGCACCACCTCCTCTTCACCTTCTACCACATCAGCTGCGAGTTCAGCAGCAAGACCGCCACCAAGCGGAGGGAGGGGGTGGAGTCACTGGGTGAGTCACTGACCGTGTGTGTGTACATGTGTTGGCATGCGCATGAGTCATGTGATTTCCCGCCCAACCAAATTCTTAGGATTTTAAGTCTCACTTCTCCTTAAGCGGAAAAGAAACTATATTACATTACACAAACATGTTTTACACCTTGTCAATGTAGGATTAACAGTTGGTGTGGCATCAGTGTTTGGAATAACGCCGTTGAAAAGAACGGCGTTATGTAACGCTGTAATTTTTTCAGTAACGGGGTAATCTAACTAATTACTGTTTCCGTCGTTACAATGCCGTTATCGTTACTGAACGTTAAATGCGGTGCGTTACTATGAATTGATTGAATAAACTGCGGAATCTGAACGCACCCCTGGCTCCATACACAAACTGCTAGTGAGTAGGGTGACCAGATGAGATTGGCTGAAATTCGGGACGTTTTTTTTTGTGTTCGGGGGGGGGGGGGGCGATTGTCGACGGGGGGCTGCCGTCGGGGACTGCAGTCGACTCAACCTCTCTACGAACGGAGTATGGACAGTTTTTAATGTTTATCAGAAAATAACTACTCAGTATTCTGCTTGAGTATCATT
The DNA here is from genome assembly GCA_030340625.1 of Merluccius polli. Classification (NCBI taxonomy): domain Eukaryota; kingdom Metazoa; phylum Chordata; class Actinopteri; order Gadiformes; family Merlucciidae; genus Merluccius; species Merluccius polli. Next base: position 144,329 of record JAOPHQ010000892.1, read on the forward strand.
TTCGGGACAATTAGGGCTGGATTCGGGATTCGGGACAAACGCTTAGATTTCGGGACTGTCCCGAATTTCTCAGGACGTCTGGTCACCCTACTAGTGAGGCGATTATGATTGGCTAAGGCAGAGTCATGTTTCATGGTAGCCAATCGGAGCCAGTGTTTTTACAAGCCAGGCCATGCGCACCACACACACACACCAAACAGATTCAAAGAAGCAGCAGAGATGGTGAGTCCGGAGCAATCCGATGAAAAGTTGGCATTTTCATGTGGAGATATAAGCACTACTTCAAATTCATTTTCATTTCAAATTCATTCAGAAAAATCAAAATTCTTTGACATATAGCAACTTTTTTTTTTTTTTTTTTTTTTTACAGTAATGCAAATAGTTACTTTCCCTGGTAACTAGTTACTTTTATTATAAAGTAATTCAGTTACTAACTCAGTTACTTTTTAGAACAAGTAGTGAGTAACTATAACTAATTACTTTTTTAAAGTAACGTTCCCAACACTGGCATATTACAGTTGTTAGAGGTCATAGGTGCTAAGTATAGGATATATATATATATATATATATATATATATGTGTGTGTGTCTTTATGGGGAGACATTGTTGTGTACTGCCACAGTGTTTCTCATGAAAACAAAGTTTTCATTAGCTCCTAGGTTAGGGTATATTTACGTTGATTTAGGATTCTCCAGTACTACTACAACTCTCCTGAGTCCTCTCAATATGGCGGAGTATCGCCAACAAAAAATCCCATGATGCATTATGATGTACAATCCCTATAAAAACAATGCATCAATCCATGTGTGCATGACTTCTTCAACCTGGGTTACCCCCCCCCCCCAGTGGGCTACTCCTGGAGCCCCCTGCTGAAGGAAGGGAGGATGCAGTCTGTGGAGATGCAGCTGCCCGTCGCTGCCACCCTCCATCCTGGCTACCTAGGGGGGGACAGGAGCCAGGACGCCAAGAAGGTACCAGCCCATGTGTGTGATATGTCCATGAATCATTTTGGTGGATTTCAATCGCTTGGTTATGGTGCTACATACGCCATAAACATGCAGTATTTTACAGCTTAAATATCCACCTCATAAATAATACTTTAGCAGGTCAAGGGTAAAAAATGTGATTGTGTTATGGTGTAGAAGAAGCTATACACAGGCATCCAATTAGACAAGTTAGGTAATATGCATCAGAGTCTGCACACTCACTGTATACTGCTGTCAATGTGTTTATCTTCACCAATTAAAAACAAGATCAGCGTTTGAGAAATGTTGATGGTGATTCACTCACACAACTGTTGTTATTGTGTTATTTAAATTGAAAATCAAAATTGCCAGAGCAACTGGTTGCTAATTGTCATCATTCTAAAATACAAGTTCTAAAAGCCATTTGTTTAAATGATACCTTTAGAGTATAGTGGACCAATTCTGCCCCCTAGTGGCCAGACATAATATAAGGCTGCTTTAAATCTAAAAGTAGATGGACAAACTGCTTATTAAATGTGTTGTTTTTCTTCAAAGTCCCAAGCGGACATCAAATGGGTGGAGAACGCCAAGCCACTGTTTAAAGTGAAAACACGCTTGGCCTCCACGATATACACTCAGGTAAAAACACCAAAAACATACTTGTTGATAAATTTGTGTATTTCTTTCCACTTCGTAACGGTAGTATGTGTATTTTAACTTGTTTGGTAACTTTAGTATGTGTGTTTCAACTGGTTTGGTAACTGTAGTATGTGTGTTTCAACTTGTTTGGTAACTTTAGTATGTGTGTTTCAACTGGTTTGGTAACTGTAGTATGTGTATTTCAACTGGTTTGGTAACTGTAGTATGTGTGTTTCAACTGGTTTGGTAAGTGTAGTATGTGTATTTCAACTGGTTTGATAACTGTAGTATGTGTGTTTCAACTGGTTTGGTAACTGTAGTATGTGTATTTCAACTGGTTTGGTAACTGTAGTATGTGTGTTTCAACTGGTTTGGTAACTGTAGTATGTGTGTTTCAACTGGTTTGGTAACTGTAGTATGTGTGTTTCAACTCGTTTGGTAACTGTAGCTTGTGTGTTTCCGTAGGACCTGCATCTCCACAAGTTCTTCCAACACTGCCAGCTGATGAGGAGCAGCCCTGAAGGAAACCCAGCTGAGCTCATCAAGTACCTGAAAGTGAGGCGCCGCAAGCTTCCCACACACTCCCTCGTTTACATCCCATTGGTTGATACATGTGGATAGTCGGGCGTCAGACCGTGGGAGGAGCACAATGTACAGAAGCTTCTTAGAGAACCATCAAAGTCCAGTTTTTAGAACGTTGTTTTGGGGGACAATCCCACAGGTTATACAAATTAAGTTACACATGTCTTGGCCGCCTCGTCTTCTTTAAAATTTGTTTATAAAATACAAAATTATCATAAACATATAATTCCATAAAATGAATAACTGATCAGTTTATTTATCTAATTTGCTTAATTTATTAAAAATGTCAAATCATTTCACATATTCACATATTCACATGATTCTGTTAGATACATACACAATATTGTATTGAACATAATAATGAACAACGAATTCTCAAGTGATGACGGGCTACATTCTTCTTCTTCTTCTTCTTCTTCTTCTTCTTCTTCTTCTTCTTCTTCTTCTTCTTCTTCTTCTTCTTCTGTCTCTCCAGTGCCTGCATGCTATGGAGACCCAGGTCATGGTCAACTTCCTGCCCATCATACTGATGCAGCTGTTCGAGGTGCTCACCACAGCCACCAGAGAAGCCCACGATGTGGCGGTCAACTCCCTCCGGTCAGTGGTGTCCGTACGCTCGGCTCTCCTGTTGGAGTCGTATTTACGCTTCGGGACATCCCGAAGTGCCTGTTTATAGCGCCACACAAACAAGAACTAGAACCGCTACATTTGCCTTTTTTTACGTGTGTGCTTGAGGCTTAAGTCATAGTTTAGGTTTCATCATGTGGTTTAGTATTCATAGAAAGTAAACTTGGTTTGTTTGGAAAACATTAACAAAAATAATGATTGTGTAATAATTGTGTGTGTGTGTGTGTGTCCTCAGTGTGATCATACACATAGTGTCCAGGTGTCAGGAGGAGGGGCTTGAACACTACCTGCGCTCCTTCCTCAAGGTGAGGAGCACACACACACACACACACACACACACACACATACACCCACCCCATCTCTCCGTCCCTCTCTTCTTTATTCATTCATCTCTTCTTTGCTCCCATCACGTTTCCCACTTGTTTTGTTCCTTAGTTTTACAATGTCACATGTCTTATTTATTCAGTGTTTCAGAAGTTATGAACAAAATCACAAAACTTCTCCTCTGGCCTCCGAGTTTAAGACCTGTGTAGCGTTACTTGCTTTTTACTTTATTTTAGGTATAGGTCATTAAAATATCTTATTAATGGTTATAATTATTATTGCTTTTGTTATTATTATTAGTGCCACGGTGCCATCGCACCGAGCACTGGTCCCCTACAGCTAAAGCTGTGGGGACCAGTGCTCGGTGCG
>JAOPHQ010000893.1:2500-120000 GCA_030340625.1 Merluccius polli
GCTCTCATTAAATGCGTTTAGAGCAAGCAAATCTACCTTGAAATCAAGGGTAAATGAGACTTGGTGCGTAGGCCCTATTATCTCAACTATTTGGTGAAAAGAAAAGACATGTTACATAAAGAATAAACAACAAAAGGAAACACATAACTACAACTTCAACTACAAATAAATACAACTTAGTTAGCTAGACAGATTCATGTGCCATGAAATGTAATTTTAAATTGGATCCAATTGGGTTTATTTATTATACATTATAACATATGTAGGCCTATGTAAGGTCATACAATATTTAGTTATAGCCCATGTTAACGTTTTGAGAACCTTTCAAACTAACAAGGTACCTGTTTGAAACTTTGAAATACCTTGGCTAAATTTAAAAATAATGCTGCAAGCCTGTAATAAAACACAACATACCGGTAGGCCTACTTTCTCTGTTTTATATCGGTTCAAAACTAGGTAATTACGAGACACGGAGCAAGTGACGTCAATTTGGCAGGGAATAAACTCTGCTTAAAATTAATTAAACAATTCTACATTTGATTTATGACCTCAACCAGCATATATCTGGATTCATAAATTGCTAAATAATAAGTGAATTCCCAGTTCTTTAGTTTAATAACAGCGGAAAATAGCCTAACAGTTAATAACAAGTTTTGAAAAGTTACATTTCGATTTTCCTCAAATACATTATAACTAAATAATAACTGAATTCCCAGTTCTTTAGTTTAATGACAGCAGAAAATAACAGTTAATAACAAGTTTTGAAAAGTTAAATTTCGTTTTTCTTCAAAAACATTTGGTAAAACTTTAGATCAGGGACCACATATTCAGCTTATTAGCTTTACAATGACTAATAAAGATCCAATATGCGTGCTTATAAGCAACTAGTTAATGGTGAATACGTGGTCCCTAATCTAAAGCGTTACCAAACATTTGTTGTTACTTTAGACCTAGGGTCCCATAAAATTACTGAGGCCACATATCCCCTTAATCCCGGTTTATTTTATATTGGCTATTGGCCTACGATGATAGGACTACAACAGTGGTCGAAAACGCAAAATTTCACCAGGAACGTCAAGCAAAAAAAAAAACCAGGTACGGTAACAGGGCCTACAGGTACAGGTACAAACCCTACAGGTACGGGTACAGGACGGTACAGGCAGATACAGGTCCTACAGGTACAGGTAGGACTACAGGTATACGGTACAGGTACAGGGTGCATGTGTCACGTGTAGCGCTACCTGTACCACTCCGCTCCGTTGTCGTAGTGGCGGTCGAAGAAGTGCGGCTCCGCGCCCACCGCCCGGATGTCGGGATGCACGCGCAGGAACTCCAGCAGCGCGCGGGTCCCGCCCTTCTTCACCCCGATGATGAGCGCCTGCGGGAGCCGCTTGGCGCCGTCCCCCAGCGGGCTGAGCGGACCGGCTCCCGGCGACCCCGACGACCTCCATCTCGGAGGAACCGCTCCGTCCAAACGTGGCGGCAGGAGTAAATTCGCCTCCTCCGGTACCGGCACCGGCACCGGCGCGACCCCCCCGCTGTCCCCCCCCAACTTCAGGGGTCCGTAATGATGATAATACACCGGGCGCGCGCGGTCGCCGAACCGCGCCGCCGCCGCGTGCCGTTTGGCACCGGCGGTGGTCCATTTCTGCAGGAGTCTCTTCCTCCTCAGCGACTCCAGCGGGACGCCGCCTCCGCCGCCCCTGTGCCACCGCCGCGGCTCCCTGCTGCGCGTCGGAGGTGGCGGCGGAGGCGGCGGGGAGCCGCAGGGAGCCGCAGCGGTCGGTGAGGCAGTAGAGGAGCAGCAGGGAGGTGAGCAGCGAGGAGCACAGCATGACCGCGGCCGGGGCCGGCCGTCTCCTGCCGCCGGGGACGCCCGGCCGCGGCGGCGGCGGTGGGGGGGTGGTGCGGCTAAACGGAGCCACCATGACCGCCGCGGTGCTGGGTCGTCGTCGTCGTCGTCGGCGTCGTCGTCGGGAGGTCCGGCCATGCTAGGCAGACGCAGCGCGGTCCCCTCGCCATGGAGAAACGGTGGACCTCGCATATACGCGCGTCGGTCCGCTTCTGGATAAATGGCACTTTTTGGTGCCTTTTTTCTTTTTAAAGTGTGACGACAGTTAGTCTAACCCCGACTCCCTGATTATAATTATATTATCATGATGGTGTGTGTGTGTGAGGGGGTGAGCGTAGGAGGGGGGGGGGGGGGGGGGGGGGGGGTCCTCTCCCATCCTCTATGCTATAATGTTAATGTATGGCGTTGGTCCCGCGCGGCGGCAAAACACCGCCTCTCTTGCCGCGCCGCGCGCACGTGTGCAGGTTTGTAAACTTCTGTCAACCTGACCTGACGTCAGGTTGCGCGCCGCTACGCCGGCAACCAATCAGGATGATGATGTTTGGTAAAGGTGAGGGAGGGAGGGAGAGAGAGAGAGAGAGAGAGAGAGAGAGAGAGAGAGAGGGGGGGGGGGGGGGGGGGGGAGGGAGAGGAGAGAGGGAGGAGGGAGAGAGAGAGGGGGGGGGGGAGAGAGGGGAGGAAGGGAGAGAGAGAGAGAGAGGGAGAGAGAGAGAGAGGGGGGGGGGGAGAGGGAGGAAGGAGAGAGAGAGGGGGGGGGGGGGAGAGAGGGGGGGGGGAAGAGAGAGAAGAAGGAAGGGAGAGAGAGGGGGGGAGAGAAGCAGGGAGGAAGGAGAGAGAGAGAGGGGGTGGGTGGGGAGAGAGGGAGGGAGGGAGAGAGAGAGAGGGGGGGGAGAGAGAGGGAGGAAGGGAGAGAGAGAGAGGGGGGGGGGGGGAAGAGAGAGAGGGAAGGAAGGAGAAAAGAGAGAGGGGGGGGGGGATAGAGAGAGAGAGACATTATAGGAGCCAATGCGACTCCAGTGGGCGTGGCCGGGGGTCCATCCTTTGCACTGCCTGCTGAAAGACTCTGAAAGTTTTAAAACTGACAAGAGTCAGACATGGTAAAAACGCATAGACACAATATAGCGCGTCTGTTGGTTTTTAAGCATTATCCAAGGTGTGTGTGTGTGTGTGTGCGTGTGCGTGCCTGCGTGTCTGTGTGTTTTAAGCATCATCCAATGTGTGTGGGTGTTCGTGTGTGTGTGTATGTGTGTGTGATTTAAGGCAATGTCTGAATATGAATGCCACTTTAAGTACTTTTTAACAAAATGACAGGACTGGAATTTGATCAAAACCAGAAACACACACACACGCACACACACACACACACACACACACACACACACACACACACACACACAGTCTATTGTTTACCTTATTATTACTGCCTCCTAAATACATTTTTTGAATCTTCCAAAAAAAACGAACCATTTTCCAGTCATGAAAACCCACATCGTACCATCATGCCACCAACCACACACATATTATCAAGAACAGTTTGACTTGGGCCACCAAGGAAGATGGCCTCTGTGTTGACCCTCTCTCTCTTTCTTTATGATACACGGACGAACAAAGACAAGCATAATGCAGATAACGGGCCGCATTACTTCTTTACAAGTGACCAAGAACACAAACCCAAATGTTTCACATCTGCTGCCTGCCTTGCGGGGACATTAGCATGAGAAAGTGAGGGCAGTGCTTCAACCCTGCACAGCTCACCGCCTGAGAAAGAAGACAGAGGCCGACACTGGGCTGCCTCGCCTCCGCCAGATGTCCCCATGTTGTGGGACAATGCACCGGGGGTCGCCCCGCATTTAACAAATCACACCCTCCTTGTCTCTTTTTTTTGTCTTATCGTGGAGAGACACTGGAGAGATATCTGGATGTTCAAGCCCATCTCCGTCCCAAAAGACCCCCCCACCCTCCACACACACGCACACACACACACACACACACACACTGTTATTGTCATAGCTTTACAGCGGCTTACATTTCTCCACAGCTTCACAATGGAGATCCAGCTCTCTAGCCCATTTAATATATGTATATATATATATATATATATATATATATATATATATATATATATATATATATATATATATATATATATATATTGAATTGTTAAAACAAATTCTATATAAATTAAATAAATACATGTGGTTAAATCCAGTTGCATAAATATCACAGAGGGCACTAAATAAACACATAATTAAATACAAAACGTTGCTTTGAAGTTAAGTGTAACATGGTGCAACAGTAAAGGGAGGTACAGATGTGGACAGGCAGAATAAATGAGGACCTGCTGGTGGCCTAACTTTTTGTTAAGTTTGAGGCCTGGTGACCTCGCTCTGCGCATGTGCCATGTGCACTGCCACCATTTTTGGTGTGTGAGTGTATGCTGTTCAGGCAGGGGACAAATAGTTACAGAAGAAAGAAAAACAAAAACATTTAGTGTAATTACACACTAGACGTTGGTACTTTTAGAAAAATGTGCACGCAGTATTGAAAACAAGTTAAAAAAAAATAAAAATAAAAATCAGGCTTTCATCTTCACCATTTATCCAAATTGCTGCACTTTGGTTGGATCGACGCAGATTTTTGGAAAATCCTGGCTGCGGACATACGGGTTAAAGCTTAAAAAAGAGTACAAACAAAAACTGCTGATTATGCCACAAAGTTTGTGTTATTTTCTTTGACTTTTGCATATTTAAGAATTTCAAATGACAGGATACAGGAAACCAAGCCCCAAAAACCACGTAAAAAAAAGCCCAATTGAATGATCGTTGTCCTGTTGTTCTCTAGGAATGTGTAAAGCGATATACTTTTACGCAGTATTTCTCAAATGCTCAACAGTGAGAAAATGTCCGTGCGGAAACTGTTTTCATTGCCGAGCTGGCCAAGTGGTTCCCTCCTGTCTCCACCGTGCACATAATCTCCAGACAGGTTTATGAACTGAGGTTTGGGAGCTGCTGTCAGTTTGAAGGAGACATCTTTACTGCCAGTAATATGGTTTAGCTTTTTATTTTATTTTTTTTTTTAGGGTTTTTCATACCTGAAATACAAAAAAAAACTATAAAACTGCATTCTGGGGCTATTTGGGAACAAAACTAATCCTTTTCGGTGTCTGGATAGTATATGGCTTTCATACGTTTTAAGGTTTTCTGTACGATGTGGGAATATTTTTAAAAACGACTGCTACAACCGACGACCCGCGGGATACATTTTTTGTGTCTGAAACAGATGCTATTTTAAACGATTTACAAGTGGACGCAGTATGGCTACAATTTATGACGAGTTCATTGTGTGAACTTTGACTAATACCAACAGTTTCCACACAAGGTTGAGCTGCCAGACCACCGCTCCTCTTCTAAAATGCATTTCATACCTTCAGAGCACTATTTAACCAACATGAATATCAGGGTTTAGAAAAAATGTATAAATATTTTTTGACTTTTGAGTTTCAGTCGAGGGCAGTTTGACATACTACAAGTTTTTTTGTTTTTTTTTCTAGGTCAAGGTTGATTGAGGTCCAAATACAAATGCATACATTTGCATGAACATGCCAGTGCACTGCTGAATGCATTGCATGTCTCCATTTGGGCAAGATCATCGTTTCAGTCAGTCGCGGACGTGTTGTTTCTAATACGAGTGGAAATATATATAGGGCTTTATATACACAGCTGTTGGCCATCCGCAGAAGATGTGTTTTCCCCCGGTCTCGTCGCCCTGCCCTGTGCAGAACAGGAAGGGTTTCTGTTGACGACGGAAACACAAATAAATCATCCTCTTAATCAACTTACTGCTCCCTATGAAATGGGTTATTTTCCAAAAACATGCAAGCAATTGGAAAAAACAATACAATGACAGAGCCCTTAATGAATGTTCTTCCTTTCGTGTGTTTGGCATCGTAATAGCATCCGGTACCTCATGACTCATTCATCTTGTGTCGGTCCACTACAATGCCGAACAAAAACACAAAAACAAAAAGTTGGCAAAAAAGCTGGCATGTGATGTGATCTCTGACAGTGTTTCATCTTGAATTATTTTTCTTAGGCCTGGTTGTATGCGCACACCGGAAAAAAAAACCCTAACCAGACGAGGGTGGCATATTGGCGGGGGTCAGATGGCGCAGCAGGTGGTCTTGCAATTTGTATTTGCGTTCACATTTGGCGTTTGCTCGGTAATGTACAAGACTTACAACAAAGTGATCACAAGGGGGGGTTAGTGGGGAACAGGAAGTATGAGTGATTGAGAGACAGGTTTTTGGTTTTGGTTTTCTGGCACCTCTTTCAGCCCCCGTGCAGGGGCTGCACCCGACACAGAACATTTTCCAACCCGAGTCTCCCGGTCAATTAATTATTCGAATATTCGTGGTTTAAATAAAAATAAAAACTTTCCAGCGTTACAGGCCGTTACAGTCACCGGCTTACGGCAGCAAGTTAAAGTGCACGATAGATCGAGGCGAAGTCCAACCATAACATTAAGAAGAGGGCCGATGTTAAAAAATAATGGATGGATATTAAACACATATTCACGCTCCGTGAATATCCAATATCTTATAACTTTAACTTGGCTTGACGAGATCAATACGCGATGGATCAATCAACTCAGTTCTTGACATGAAGTTGATTTATGTCCTTGTGCTGCATACAGTCACGACCAATCAACTGCATTCAAAACAAGACTTGGTGACAGCTCATCCAGATGTTATTTTACAATAATGGTGAGGAATAGTGCCTGTCAAGGTTTTTTTTGAATATATATATATATATATATATATATATATATATATGTTGGTCTCTCATTAGATCTAACATGAAATACATCTCGTGAAGCATTAGTTCTCTTGTAATAAGTAAACATTTTCTCTTATCCATGATTACTGTCATGACATTCCTGTACGTTGAGCCTCTATATCATGTTTTATTCAGTTATTATAATTAAAAAAACAAAAAACCTGCGTTTGTTCGACTGAGATAATCGGAGTCGACTCGGGGCTCTCTCAACGACGAGTCGACATGTCGACTTTTACGGGACAGCAGTAAGTAAACGTTTGAAAGTTATAAAACTGTGCTGTGTTATCCATCTGGGAAAAGAAGGATATAGACTTTAAAAAAAAAAAAGTTTCTGGCCTGGCGGTTATAGGGGAAACACTGTCTGAACTGCTTATTTACTCCCCGAAGTGCTCAGATAAATATTTTAAACGGGCAGCCTTTTTTGCTCTGAACTTGCAAATATATGACCTTAGAATTACAGAGTTACCATTAGCTATGCATCAACATTACAGACACAATACAGCACAAATAATTCATGAGCGAGTTCGGTGTCTTCCGGGAACAAAAACATTCACAGAGGAAGATTTAAAAAACAATCCTCCTAATGGTAAAAAACCATGGCTTCCTCGCATGGCTGTGAGGGAGCCATGGTTGAATTTGTGCCACATTCCTTCCTCTAAGAGGCAGCAAGAGGCTGCAGATTATGGGCGGCCGAGAGACACAGAGAGAGAGAGAGAAAGAGACAAGAGACACAGAGAGAGAGAGAGAGAGAGAGAGGAGGAGGAGGAGGAGATGTTACTGGCAAGGGGGAGAGGGGGTTGTGCCTCCATTTCCATCAGCGTATAGCTCCTTTTTTTTTGTTTTCGTCAAGCGGGATGCGGTTCAAAGGCAAGCGAGTGAGTGCGAGTGCAATAAGGTTAAGAACACACATGGTTCACGGCCATGTTATCTCAAGAGCGGGGAACAATTGGGCCAAAACCCGACCTCTAAATACACATGGCAGGAGGAGCCAAAGGTCCCGGTGATGTAAGGTCTACTGTCAGAGAAACGTAAACACAACCGTGAAACCTTTCAAACACAGTGAGGAGTGGGCTCGATTAACATATTACTGTATTATCAAAAAATGTGTACATACTGTACGTACATAAGGCCACTGTGTGTGTATGTGTGTGTGTGCATGTGCGTGTGTGTGTGCATGTGCGTGTGTGTGATTAAAAAAGATTTGACCCCAATTGGCATCTTCAATTGAGCTAAAGAGACCGATGATGATGACAGAGACTCTGGTAAATGAGATCATGTCGGCCTGACCTCTTACCCCTTCCCACCCGCCCCCATCCCGGTGCCTGGGATGGGGGCCAGAATGTGGACATTGGCCGGCGGGAGGTTATGGGGGATATTATCACCGGCATTGTTCAAATGACCGCTCCAAATGGTGCGTTTCATGTGAGTCCATTAGAGGGGCTGCTGCAGCTGGACGGCGACGTGCTGTGTTCATTAAAAAGCAATATGTGGAGGTGTGATACGCCACTTCCTGCTGATACGGATCTGCTCGCACATCCCCGAAGTACACAGCTCATGTGTGTGGGTGTTTCAGCTTACCTCGCGGTGGTATAATCACACGAGGCAGGCACACACGGCGACCAAACCTGGTGAGTTTTGGATTAGCCGTGATCCTAACGGAGGCGGCGCTAATGGTTCTGGGATTGACATTTTGGGGGGGTGAGATCTGGCAAGGATACACAATGTTCATGTTGTTTTTTCTTTTTTCCCTTTTGGTCATGATGGTGATGGCAATGGCGAGGGCAGGATCAGTTAAGGCAATCACAGCTCAGCCGGTTTGTGAAAAACGACTTGACCTTTCTGTGGACCTTGTGTTACCTAGAGCTCCCACAGTGCAGCAGTCATCATCATTATTTGGAAAGCCATTGTGATTCATAATATGGAGACGTTGATATATGTAATAGGTCACTTTTTATGTTCATTCAGTCATTAGGAGTGGCAGTGGCATTTGTCAAATTTTTGGGTGCTTTACAATTACATACATACAAAAATACTGTATACATACATACATACATACATACACACATACATACATACATACATACATACATACATACATACATACATACATACACATATACATACAGACATACATACATACATACAAAAATACTGTATATATACATACATACATACATACATACATACATACATACATACATACATACATACATACACACATACATACATACATACACACACATACATACATACACACACACATGCATACACACATACATACATACATACATACATACATACATACATACATACACACACACATGCATACACACATACATACATACATACATACATACATACATACATACATACATACATACATACATAGGCCTACATATTGTCCATACAAACATAACTGCACACAAACTGTACATACCAAGACACACAAACACACACGCACACATGTGCATGCATGCACGCGCACACACACACACACACACACGCACACACACACACACACACACACACACTACCTTCTCCATAATGAAATACCTCTACTCGCTAGTGAGACTAGAAGCTGTTCACTGTAAAAACACCTCAGCCTGGACCTCCCTGTTAAAAGGTATGATGAGGTCATGAACACTGAGCTGTGTGTGTGTGTGTGTGTGTGTGTGTGTGTTTGCGGTGACATCTAAAATAATTACATTGAGTCACCGCTTGACACGTTGAAGGGCATGAGACAGACAGCCAGCGTTGTTTGCTTTTCAGGGGGTTCAGGGCGGGCGTTCGGCGTGCGGTAGATGTACGGTGGATGATGACAAACTGACGGCTCCCGAAACCCCACGCTCACCCCAACAGATTGCTGACGTTGTGCGTTGACTGGGTTCTGATTAAAACAAGCTAATTAGGTAAAATTTGCATCACCTAATTAAATAACACGTTGGGGAAGGGGAGGGTTGTGTGTGTGTGTGCGTGAGAGAGAGAGAGCAGTGTGTTCACATAGCCACAACACCGCCTCTCCGTTTCCAGATTACAATATGTGAATAGGGCTGATGAAAAGGAAATTATGTTTAGATGTCATTTTTCATTGTCAATTGGACGATAAACCTCGACTATCTCGAGATGGCGTCGATATGGCTGCCATTGCCATTGTTGAGTTGATGGGCAAATTTAGCCCCCCCCCCCCCCCCCCCCCCCCACCCCCAGACTCAAAATATGTACATCACAGACTATCTGGCTCGGTCACTAGGAAAATATGTAATGAACACTATTTGTTAATGTCAGCGTTTGGCCTGGCTGTGCCTAGAGAAATAAATAAAGTGGAGCCCTCCGCCGCTTGCTAACAGGTTTTTCATTTTCGTTTTTTTTAACCGGACGCTAAAAGTATAATTACATTTCTGCCTTCAGCGACTCCTTATTAAGAGTTGGAGCGTGAAAGATGCCTTGTTAGCCACCGTTAATCATCAAAGGATGGCGATGGTGAACGCTTCTCCTGCCTGGCTCAACCCTCCCTACCCGACCTGGAGGTGGAAAAAAAAGGTGCATATTGTGAATCAAGCGTGCGTTCCTGTCAAAGTATTGCTTTCCATACGGTAGCATAGTTGGTATCATACCAAACTGTCAGTTATGCTCGGCGTAATGCTGCGTTCTCTGTCATTTTTCTCATACTTTAAATAGGGGTAATTTTTGCCAAGCGTCAGATCTACTGACTCCATGAGCACCGGTCTGTAAGACAGGTTAGATACGGTAATTCACACGCGGTGGAAGGCAATTAGCTACTGAAAAGTTATGACTTACGTGTTGGAACAGGAGACGGTGGAGTCAACTTGACAGCACCATCATTTACATTCCTTTATGTGATAATCTTCTTCCGCACCGTGAACACAGCATGAGATATTTCAGTTTGTTACACAACACGTACACAAAAACAACGTCAGCGACAACAATAATTCCTCTTATGCTACGACTATGAATAATAACATATTCAAACAGCCATCATCATCATCATCATCATCTCTGGTAAAATTCATTTAAAAACCTATTTAATCATTTTCATAATGTAACTGGGTTCTGCCATTTCATAGAAAGAAAACCAAAACAAAGCATAATGGCCACTTGAAATGTAATGTTTAAGAATTTAGCCAAGAATAATCAAGTCACAGACAATTTTGGTATATTTGAGAAAATAAATAAAATTAATCAATAATCAAGCCCAACATTTAATCCCTCTCCTGTTTTAGTCTTAATGTGGTTTTGGGAGCATTGCTAATCATTTAGCATTGCATCAGGCATTGTTTTCCTCTTTTCTTCCAAAGCCACTTAAAAGTAATCACTGCAGTTTGAGTAGAGGCAATCAAACTAATTGTTGCACAACTGGTAAAAAAGAACAGCCAAGGCACCAGAAGTCAGGTGGACCGCTGAAACTATTATGGGCTGAGAAAGTCGCCCTGGCTGTGAAACGTTCTGTACACACACCGACAATAATCAATAATCAGCTAAATACAGCCGAACATGGATAAAAAACATGGACATGCACGGATCCCAGTTCTGGCCACATTCAAACTCCACACCCAGGATTAGCCCTTAAGCATGCGAATGACTTCCAGAACTTATCCACGCACCAATCGAATTCCCGCCACATCAATCCACGTGTGTGTGTGTGTGTGTGTCTTGGGCGCGCACCCATCCCCGCCTGCTTTCTCCATTCTCGGCTCCCTCCCTCCCTCCCTCCTGGTGAACTGTGTGCCTTGCGGACTATAAGTACACACCTTACCACAATGCACCTGGAGCCTGACTGTCTACATAAAGGACATACTCATGCCGGCGGCGAGGAGCTGCCGAGCAAGGTCAAGGGCGACTGAAGCACAGCGCCATATGACGTCCTCTCGCTATCACTTTGACCACCACCTGTGGCACGGCAACGCTCAATGATAAAGAAAAAGCCAAGGTTGTTTCCACTCCCCCGGTATATGCGATTGAGGAATGAGGACTGTCTGCAGATATGTGTAAGAGGACGCCGGCGCTGAAACCATTTTTCAAAGTGATAATTATTCTGAAGACGGAGACATTTATGTGTCTGTCTGAGAGACTTGAGTGTTTTTTTTTGTAGCCTATGTGCCTTTCTATCAACTTTTTTTCTGTCCTGCTGTCTACTCCTATCAGCCCGGGAAGCAGGTGGGATTCCTAAAAAGGGGGCCTGCTAAATATTTCCGCTGCCCGCCATTTTTTTAATTGACTTCACAGAAGCCTTTTTATTCCCCACCGAGAGACTGGGATGGAGCTATCATTTAATGGGCTCGGCTTGTCCCAAGCTCTGCTACAGCCACCCACAATCCTGTTCTGTCTATGACTACCAGACTGCAGTGAGCGCCGACTTCTTGCCATCAGACACACACACACACACACACGCACACACGCACACGCGCACATACACATGCACGTGCGCACATACTCAAGCACATTGAGGTGCAAACACACACGCATACACATGAATGCACACACAGACACACATACACACACACATGCGTGCACGCACACACACACACACATTGAAACCTCATTTTAAATGTGCAGATAGGGCAGATAGGCGAGGCAACACCTCTGCCACCAGGGTTTGATGGCCTGACTAATTTAAAACGGGCCTTTTATGACACCTGGGAATACGTTACCGAGACAGAGCACAATAATAATGCATACACATCAATCAGGGAGGCCTTACGCACACACATTGTGTAATAAAGGCTTATCTTCCGCTGCCACCAGCCCCCCCGGTCTGACTCAGCCCCCCGCCAGAGAGACTCGCACGGGCGATGGCTGCCATCAGGCGATGGTTAGCGGCGCATAAATACGCAGTTTAAGGCTTAAACGACATTTTAATAACACAAAGCGGACAGCTCCGCCGGCTCACACGCAACAAACACCCAGTTGTTTTCCAGTGGTTCCCCCCCCTTCCCCCACCCACCCACCCACCCACCCACCTCCACCCAAGTCTGAAAAGAAATAGACAGGGCGGCGTGGGCTGGCATGTCTTTTACGCAGTTGTGGAAAAGAATGTTGTTTTTTTTGGCGTGTGTGTGTGTGTGTGTGTGGGGGGGGGGTATATATATCTCCCCCCCCCCCCCCCCCCACCCCACCCGCCCTTCGCCAGCCAGCCAGCCAGCGTCACACGTGCCTTGTCTCTAAATTGTTTGCCGTCGGTGTCCCCTTGCTGCGGTGTCCTAAGTTTTTCCAGACGTAAACTGGATTCAGCTGCTTGCAGAACGTCTCTGGCTCCCTACGCTGCTTTTCCACACTATTTAGAAAGGTGGTGGTGGTGGTGGTGGTGTGTGTGTGTGTGTGTGTGTGGGGGGGGGGGTTGGCCATTTTTGTTTTGTTGATGTATAATTCCCCGCTTGTTTTTGCTGACTATTCGCGCCACCGGCACCTCTAAAGTGGCCCGTTGTGTTTAGCTAGAGTGGGGGT
This sequence comes from Merluccius polli, assembly GCA_030340625.1. Classification (NCBI taxonomy): domain Eukaryota; kingdom Metazoa; phylum Chordata; class Actinopteri; order Gadiformes; family Merlucciidae; genus Merluccius; species Merluccius polli. The sequence continues at coordinate 15,650 of JAOPHQ010000893.1, forward strand.
GGTGGTGGTGGGGGTGATGGTGGTGGGGGAGTGGTGGTGGTGGTGTGGTGGTGGTGGTGGGGTGGGGGGGGGGGTAGACTGATGTCACTGCCTCCCAGACACCTGGGAAATCCTAGAGCTTATGTCAGAGGCGCTTGGGAAGGAGGCTTTTCAATGTGTGTGTGTGGGTGTGTGTGTATGGAGGGGGGGGTGTCTTGCCTGGCTGAAGTATGTGGACCTTGAGCGTGGTGGTAGAGGGGGGGGGGGGTCAGAGAGGTGGTGGTGCTGGACCTGATGTTGGTGTATGACTAACACATGACCAATGCGAACACTGACGGCACAATTTCAATCAAGGAGGCTAATGAGCCGAGCTGTATCTGATCGCATTCTGTGGCAACATCGGTGCAACACTGTGGCGATATCAATGACGTAATGCATGATGTCATACTGAAAGCAACGATAATATAGGTGGAGAAAATCACCTTACCCAGCCCCCCCCCCCCCCCCCCAACTGAATGTAACATGACCTCACGTCAAGACATTGTACCACGGCGCTGCTTAGCTGCCGCAACGGCGCAGCAGCCCAGAGCTGAGCGATCCAACATGTCTGCTTCTGTAACCTGTTTCTACTCCACCTTTTCAAACAACAGTAATGGCTGCCGTCGCCATCTCACACGCACACACGCACGCACACGCACACACACACACATGCACACACACACGCACACACCGCTGCTGCACAGCCACCCGCCCTGCTGCTGCTGCTGCTGTCACGGCGATAGACAGACAGGGACTACGAAGGCTCCGGATTGGCTGGAAAAACACAAGCTGCATAAACACCTGTGTGTACACGCACACACACACACACACACACACACACACACACACACAGAAACAGACACACACACACACACACAGGCACCTAGACAAAGACACAAACACCCACGCTTATATTCTTTAAACAAATGCCCATTAGGCCCTTGTGACTTGTTAGGCCACCATGTATTTACTGGGAATTTACCACTGTTGACAGTATGCCACTTTCAGTCTTCTCCCATTTGGAAAGAATGCGGCTCATAGTCACTAAACTGATCCAGGGAAAGCAAGCACACGCATTAAAAACAAGCTTTCTATTCTTTTTTTAGACCCGTCCCCACCCCTCAGCCCTGGCTTGGTTTGCATTGTTCGGTTGGCTAATATCGCCGTATCCCAATAGCTGATAATCTGCGTTGCTCATGGGCACCTCATCCATCACATTTAGCCCAGGCACTCGCCCCGCTTTAGCCGCCGCGGTTAGGAATGCGGTTAGGATGGATGCTGCAGGCGTCTCTCTGCAGAGGGACCCAGAACCTAATGGGGATGAGCCCCACCATGTAGCATGTCGCTCATTGTCACCGTGGTACGTTCGCATTCAGGGGGCCGCATCAAGGGAATCACTGTGTGTAGACATGGCTCATTGGAGTCCGCATTACCAGTAGTCCCGCTTGAGTCCTTTGGTAATGGCTTAACAGAGTGGTCATCGCGGATGATGTTGTTCCCATCATTCTGCTACCGGGTATTGTAAATAAATCAACGCTTGATCTCACCGATGAGGCATTGATGCAAAATGTAATGGCAGGAAGAAAAAAAAAACCTGTCTGCAAATAGACAGGGGTTTTTTTCAACAAAGAAGCGATGAGGCGGTTGTAGCTAAAACATTGTTAAGGGTGAGACTAATCCTGACGGTTGTAGCTAAAACATTGTTAAAGGTGAGACTTATCATGGCGGTTGTAGCTAAAACATTGTTAAAGGTGAGACTTATCATGGCGGTTGTAGCTAAAACATTGTTAAAGGTGAGACTTATCATGACTTTTGTAGCTAAAACATTGTTATGGGTGAGACTAATTATGGGTTATTGTGCATCAGAGATCTCTGCCTTGCAGCTTTAAAATGTGAGGCTGCATATCTCATTAGGTGACAGGCGGTCCGAAGATAAGCCCTCCGTCTGATGGGATGAATTCCTGTCTAGTCCTGGCCTTAGACATACAGGAGACACGCACCTATGCACACATGCATTGTGCACACACACACACACACACACACACACACGCACACTCACATATGGCACACATGTAGGTATGCTTGAAATATGCAGGTATGCAGGAATCCATTGAAGTTCAATAAAATATATGGCATAGGCTTATAGAACAAAATACATATTTCACATAACACATAATTTGGTCTGAACCAAACACTTTGTGATCTAATAACATGCACACATGTGCAGGCACACCGTACACACACACACACACACACACACACACACACACATAGATGGTAATACCACATACAAAATGTTGTCACAACAAATCAAAAGATCCATGTAGCGGTAATTTCCTGAACTCAAACAAACTTATCTCATTAAAGCTGATTTGGTCTGGATTGTATTTTTTTTGCCTCTTCAAAAACACATAATAGCCTTTAGACATGGCTGTTTGCGCTATTAAGTCACCGTTTGTTTTCCCTATTTTCCATAATTCACTTTGAGTTACACTAGAGCTTTCTATTAACAGTTGTCACCGAGCCAATTACGAAGGCCTTTGGATGTTGCACACAGATGGACTGACTCCAAACCCAGAGATATGGCAACCTAACAAGATGTCAAGCTCTCCCCAAACAACACTGAGAGCTTTCCATTAGTGCTGCCTTGTGTCACATGCAGCCCCATCGCATCACTGTTAGTCTTCCCCTCTCTTCTCCTCCTTTCTCCTTTTCCTTGTGTCTGTAAATAAGAATTCTCCCCTTTCCTCCTCAGCCGGTGGTGTTGTGTCGTACCATCTGCATCCAAAAAGCTGCGTAACAAGTTAAATATGAGAGCATAACTTTGATCCACTCCATAACCTGCCAAGCCCTGATGTCCCGGGCCAGCGTAATCCCTGACATGCAAAATGAGTACCTGCTTCTGCGAACCTTTGATCGGTTGCGACTGAGGACATGCAACCCGTCCAATTACAGCTCTCTGCACTCATGAGAAGGCATCTATACGTGCCTATTAAACAGCAGCGGGATTTAGGCTCCTTTCAAAAAATAAAATTACAAACTCTCGTGGCTTGCTCCTCCAGACATGCGCTCGACAGATCGTGTGGAAATAGAGGGGGATCATTAATATACCGCTGCATGTTGGCTTCAACTGCCCATTACATGGCTTCATTCTAACCTCTGGGCCCCCACGGGGCCCTAAGCACACACCACAGACACCTCTAGGATTTCAGCCGCAATGTTTGAGGTTCTTGTTGTGTTTGGCCACTAGTTGGGTCCACTGTGTAAAAAAAATGTTCTTCTTCACTCAAACTCATACCAGAATGCAAAGTCATAACGCGTTTCTATTTCACACTCCGCTGCCTCGTTTTTCGGTTGACTGTCTTTTTTTTTAGGATTGCGGTTCTTTCGGGGATTTTTCGCTGCGGCTAAGGGTTGTGCCAGAAGAGTGTGAGGCTAATTACAAGCAGCAAACTGTGTATCTCTGTGTATCTACTCATGAAGATTATCGAACACGATCCACCCACCCTGCGCGTTCTCGCCACCGTCGGCGTTGTGTGGACAGACTGCGCGGCTCTCTGACTTCACACAGGACAGCCACTCTGCAGAAACCTGAGCGTGGCGACGGTTTCAGAGCATTAGTGAGCATGCCCAGAGGAACACCCAACTGTAATTACACAGGGCAGACATGATACCTCCATTCTCTGAAGGCCAGCCTATTGTTTAGGGATGTTTAAGTAGTGGTGGTGGTGGGTAGGGTTGTGTGTGTGGGGGGTGGGGTTGGGGTGGTGGCTAGGATTGGCCAAGATGATAGATATAAACCCACCAGGGTCTTTAATTCTAATATTTCTAAGCACCGCTCACTCCAAAGTCTCTGTTCGCCGTTTTTCTACCACCCCTTCTGCCTTCTGCTAAACTGGCCAAATTTTGAAAGAGATTAAAAGGAAGCACAGAGGATCCAAAGGGGCCAATTTCATTTTAAAACTCAATCCAGCCAGCGCGCAGGATTTGCATAGCTAATTAGATGCTGTCTACCCTTTTTCCAGCCTCTCCCCTCTCATCTCGCCTCCTCCTTCGTCTCCTCCTTCAAACTTGGCTTTGTAGTGACAGCAAAGGGAGGCTGAACCCCCGCGCAAAGACCTCTGAACCTCTAACTTAATCGGGCTAACGAGGTGCCATGTTGCTAATGTAAACGATGTTAGCGCGTTGTTCGGAATCAATGTCAGCTTAAACATGGGTACATTTTTTTCCTCTTCCTCATCCTCTGCTCTCTTTTTCCATAAGTGAAAGGACATCAGTCTTTTTTTAATCGTGCCTGCCCTACTTTTTTACAGCATAGGGAGATTGTTGTCCTTTGTGGCTTCATAAAGCTCTGCTCATGTGAGTGTGTTATATTGCCAAACGGTACAATTTAAAGTGCCAGTGAACCCCAAATTGTGTTTATATATGGCCATGGATTATACCATGGCCCGGGGGAATACTCGATTCTGATTGGCTGGAGGAGTGTTGATTAACTTTCGATAACTGCACGGCTATGACGTGATCGTAACATAAGCAGTCTTATCACCGGTCTAAATTAATGCGCTAAACAAAATGTTACTGTCAACTTGGACCGGACTCGGACGGGACTACGTTCAGAAAGCTTCCCCGTTGCCATGTTGTTACTGAGATCGTCTCTATTTACTGGAGTAATAAGGTAACGTTGCCATGTCGTTACTAAGGTCGTCTCTATTTACTGGAGTAAGAAGGTAACGTTGCCATGTTGTTACTGAGATCGTCTCTATTTACTGGAGTAATAAGGTAACGTTGCCATGTCGTTACTAAGATCATCTCTATTTACTGGAGTAATAAGGTAACGTTGCCATGTCGTTACTAAGATCATCTCTATTTACTGGAGTAATAAGGTAACGTTGCCATGTCGTTACTAAGATCGTCTCTATTTACTGGAGTAATAAGGTAACGTTGCCAGGTCGTTACTAAGGTAGTCTCTATTTACTGGAGTAATAAGGTAACGTTGCCATGTCGTTACTAAGGTAGTCTCTATTTACTGGAGTAATAAGGTAACGTTGCCATGTTGTTACTAAGATCATCTCTATTTACTGGAGTAAGAAGGTAACGTTGCCATGTCGTTACTAAGGTCGTCTCTATTTACTGGAGTAATAAGGTAACGTTGCCATGTCGTTACTAAGATCGTCTCTATTTACTGGAGTAATAAGGTAACGTTGCCATGTTGTTACTAAGATCATCTCTATTTACTGGAGTAATAAGGTAACGTTGCCATGTCGTTACTAAGATCATCTCTATTTACTGGAGTAATAAGGTAACGTTGCCATGTCGTTACTAAGATCGTCTCTATTTACTGGAGTAATAAGGTAACGTTGCCATGTTGTTACTAAGATCATCTCTATTTACTGGAGTAATAAGGTAACGTTGCCATGTCGTTACTAAGGTCGTCTCTATTTACTGGAGTAATAAGGTAACGTTGCCATGTCGTTACTAAGATCGTCTCTATTTACTGGAGTAATAAGGTAACGTTGCCATGTTGTTACTAAGATCATCTCTATTTACTGGAGTAATAAGGTAACGTTGCCATGTCGTTACTAAGATCGTCTCTATTTACTGGAGTAATAAGGTAACGTTGCCATGTTGTTACTAAGATCATCTCTATTTACTGGAGTAATAAGGTAACGTTGCCATGTTGTTACTAAGATCATCTCTATTTACTGGAGTAATAAGGTAACGTTGCCAGGTCGTTACTAAGGTAGTCTCTATTTACTGGAGTAAGAAGGTAACGTTGCCATGTCGTTACTAAGGTCATCTCTATTTACTGGAGTAATAAGGTAACGTTGCCATGTTGTTACTAAGATCATCTCTATTTACTGGAGTAATAAGGTAACGTTGCCATGTTGTTACTAAGATCATCTCTATTTACTGGAGTAATAAGGTAACGTTGCCATGTTGTTACTAAGATCATCTCTATTTACTGGAGTAATAAGGTAACATTGCCAGGTCGTTACTAAGGTAGTCTCTATTTACTGGAGTAAGAAGGTAACGTTGCCATGTCGTTACTAAGGTCATCTCTATTTACTGGAGTAATAAGGTAACGTTGCCATGTTGTTACTAAGATCATCTCTATTTACTGGAGTAATAAGGTAACGTTGCCATGTCGTTACTAAGGTCATCTCTATTTACTGGAGTAATAAGGTAACGTTGCCATGTTGTTACTAAGATCATCTCTATTTACTGGAGTAAGAAGGTAACGTTGCCATGTCGTTACTAAGGTCATCTCTATTTACTGGAGTAATAAGGTAACGTTGCCATGTTGTTACTAAGATCATCTCTATTTACTGGAGTAATAAGGTAACGTTGCCATGTCGTTACTAAGGTCATCTCTATTTACTGGAGTAATAAGGTAACGTTGCCATGTTGTTACTAAGATCATCTCTATTTACTGGAGTAATAAGGTAACGTTGCCAGGTCGTTACTTATGTACTGGAGTAATAAGGTAACGTCCGCATTCCCTATGAATCTCATGTTAACTGACATTAGGCATTAGTCAGACCCAGGCATGAGTCAGACCCACCACAAAGTTGCAGTGAGCCATAACCATGGCGATAACATGTCTCACTCCTTTCTGGCACCCTCAGATCCTGAAACAGGGCGTTCACTTATTACTATTGTGTCTTGCTACATAGGCCTGATTGGAGTAGCACTCTTATATTATTAGATATTTAAGAGTTGAAAATGAGCCATCTTGTTCTTAAAATTTAAATGTTTTTACTTTCTTTACTTTAAATGAAGACAGATAGGAACAGAGAAGGAGCGAGACAGCCAGAAAGATGACCTGGAATCCCAAACCATATGCTAATCCCAATGATACCCGACCAAGCGTACTAGCGTGAAGTCAAACGTGCTTCATTACCAACTCTGAGTGGGTTTTTTTTCCGACCCCTAATTAGACCTTAAGTCGCTCTTTGGAACTGATGTGAGGCAACGGCCTCATAATCGTAATAGAAATAATAATAGCCTCAAATTGTATGTAAATGATCAGAGACAGAAGAATGATATTTGGACAAATCCGAGCGGTTATAATGAGGGTTCAGGAGTTCAGCGGGAGCATTAGAAAATAAAAATGGCTCTGTGCGCATACGGCAAGCCATTCCAAGTGAACAATGTCCCCTGCCATTGATTTTATACTGTACTCCTGGGTAATGATGTTTTAACGATTCCAGGATTAGACGAAGATAAATACAATTACGCCTGATCTACTGCTTCGCGTTAACCGTGTTTCCAGAATCAGACTGGGATTGGATGTGGTCGTGTTTCTGTGGGATTCGTAGCTCTCTGGCTCGGGTTCTGTGGGTGAGCGGCTTCTGTCATCCCCCAAGTCATGGTAATCAGCCATAATGAAAGAAAAGCAGCAGCAATAAGGTACTTTTTTCTTTACGTTGCGCTTTCCTCTTCCATATTTGCCGTCTCTGTGTACTACCCCCCCCCTTTCTCTACTCTCTCTTTCTCTCTCTCTCTCTGTATCTCTCTCTCTCTCTAGCCACTCTCTCTCTAGAGCCTCCTGCTCTCAAACCCTAACCTCTTCACTGCCTGGGCTCCACTCGAAATCCCCAGCCGTACGGAGAGACTTAATAGACTTGTGTTTTCTTAATAAGTGGCAAATTACCCCCTCGTCCATCCTCAAATCCCACACCATCCCTCCCATCCCCCAACGACTGGCTCTCCTCATGCCATTAGGGCCTGAGAATACCACTCTCGCAAACGCTTCTGGAAAATTTTGCCTCATCCTTCTCCTCCTGTATTTTCTCTACATAAGAGGTCTGTGTGTGTATGTCTGTGTGTGTGTGTGTGTGTGTGTGTGTGGTTATGTGTGGGGGTATTCCCTTGCCTTTCGGCGGACGTGCTAAAGACCTCGAGTGCGGATCCGAGCAGCGATAGTTTTACTGTGTGTTGCTGCTTTGTGTTATGGCGCTCGCAATCCCCCAGACGCCGCATGTGTGTGTGTGTGTGTGTGTGTTGTGTGTACGACTGGTTTGTACAGTGGCTGTATATACGCCTTCCTCCCTGCTCAGAATCGGTGGTCGATTCTGAGCACACACGCGGCGAAGCCAGCTTGAAATAAATCACAGGCGGTTTTAATCAGAGAGGGAAGCGAGAGGAGAAGAGCAGGGGCCTATGAATGATGAACCGAAACTTAGTTCAACTTCCCACCTCCCAGCTTATCTCTCCGTCTTCTTGCCTCATTTACTTAAACAATCTCTCTCCCATTCAGCAACATCGCTCCGCACCGTTTCTTCCCCTTAACTCCCCGTTCCTGACATCTCGCTCTCTCTCTCTCTCTTTTTGTCTGTCTCACTCTCTCTCTCTCTCCCTTGCCCCTCTTATTCTCCATCTCCCTCTTGTCCCTCTCTCCCCTGTCTCTTTATCTCTTCGTCCTTGACTGCTGAACTCTTCCTGTAAACAAGCCAGGAATCACATTTTGGCATTCCTGAAACAACTCTGGGTTTGGTTTTACAATCCAATTAAACCGTGGCAGTAAATCAGCACTCGATGAGCAACACTTTGTTAACCGATTTATTTATTTTTTATTTTCCCTCCTATTCATTTTCTAAGCGGTTATATGTGAGGCAATATTAAACACTCCCAGAGCACTGGTGTGTATATATATATGTGTGTGTGTGTGTGTAAAGGGGATGTCTGATGACTATGTTTACGAGATAGTGACGCCGTTATGTGGGTGACACGTTTTGGCGTGATGTGCTTTGATGTCTCGTTAGATAAATACACACGTAAACAGAGTCACGCTCACGCACACACCGCTCCCACACACACACACCTACACACATATATACTGGCGCTAGACATGAGTGCTTGCTTCACATACACATACATACACACACACACAGAAGCAAAGATTGCTTACGTGTGCACAGTACACTCACACCTAAATCTTTTGAGCTGAACGCAAAACATGCTGTCTCCCTCTCTCTCTCTCTCTCTCTCTCTCTCTCTCTCTCTCTCACACACACACACACACACATACAGACGCACACACACACACACACACACACACACACACACAGAGGTGATGCTAGATATATGTTACAGAACCCGTCACTAAAAACGAGCCGTTTGATTCATCAGAAAAGGAGAAATCAATAGAAGAATATTCCCCACTCTGCCTGTCTCCCATTAATCTCCCGGTAGATTAAAATGTCAAGACGTTGGTGGATGGGGGCCGCGGCGGGCCCCGTTCGTCATGCCGCGCATGCGGCCCCCAGACAGTAATTGCGTGCGCTAATCAATCAAAGGAGGAGTCGTGCGATTGTCATTTTTCATTAAAGAGACAACAGGTGACTCGGGGGGGGGGGGGGGGACCTGTCGACTTTGGCTGGAGCAACGTGTTAATGACTTATCCATAACCGCTGGCGACGTCGCTTCGCGTGAGACGATGTGATGAAGCGGCGACAAGTCGTCGACGCGCCGGTCCGACCAGTGATGCGCTGTTTACCTTTTATTGAAACGATGCGACTGAAATGATTCGAGTTGAGCCTTGACGAAATACCACCACCCCCCCCCCCCCCACACACACACACACACACACACCTTTTTTTATTTTTATTTGTCAGTCTCGCTAACAGGAAATCGCCCCCGTCTTTCACAAGCAACAAAGAAACTAATTTCGCGATATCAATAGCTGTGTCCTTCATACTTCAAACACGTCGTCACACACACACACACACACACACACACACACGCAGCAAAAACACTCATACTCATGCGGCGGTTTGGCCGAATCCGCTCGACATGGTGATTAAGTGATGAATGTGGCGAGCACCTTACAAAGACTGGACGACAAAGTTAATTCGGCGCCAGCGGACACGTTAGCGGGGGTGAACCTCCATATTTTGCTGCCGCCGCGACACAAAGGCCCCATTATATTTCATGGAGGGGGCGTGGGTTGGTTCGTCCACACACGCGAAAGCAGCGCCGTTTATTAAGCGCCACGAGACTCCCGCTGCAAATGCTGGAGACGTTACGAGCGGGAAAAAAAGGGGGGGGGGAGAAGGTATGAGGCTAATCAACCGCCAGCTCGGCTAACCCCGCGTGCCAAACAACTGTCATGACAGTACGCGGAGGAAAAAAAAAAACAACACAAATCCACAGAACGGTTTGGCCTTTACAATAAGGGGCTGGATGGGTCTGGATCTCTGGCTGCGTTCATTTTATTGCTTTGTTTTTTTGTCTTTTTTTTGGTCTTTTTTTTGCGCTTACGCGTAGCGACGGTCACATGCGGAGGAATTAGAGACGGCAGTTAGCGAAACGCGCGATGAGCGCATACGCTCTGCTATGCATCAGGGTCTTTCGAAAAATGATGTCGAAACGCGAAAGCGACGTGCGTCCCGCCGCATGCGTGCGTATCGCGTGTTAGCGAGAGAGAGAGAGAGAGAGGGAGATAAATGCTCGATGCCAAGGTCGTCGTTTTTTTTTACATGCTCATTGTGCCATGTTTTGGTTGAGTTACGGCTATAAGGTCTCCCTGCAGGCCCTACAGAGCCCCGGATAAGGAGTAGGAGGAGGGCGGACGTAACACAGATAATATCCTCCAAGGGCATTCGCCGAGCCGCCAGACATCTCTGCAATACCATCTCAACAATGTGTCCGAGCGAGACAGAGATATATATACGAACAACGAGATTGGCGGGATAGTCTGGCAGCCTAGCGGTGAGGAGTTTGGCTCTCCCCATAGTCGCAAGGTCCCGGGTTCGAACACCGAGGTCCGCAGTCCGGCCGCAGGCATCCTTGAAGCGAGATGCCCGACTCCTGCTCTTCAATACCATGTGTCTCATAAATTAAATACATCCCTGAAAGTCACGTCGAACAAAAATGGTCGGCTAAAGTACCATAACACATAGGGGAGGTTTCTCATTTTGATGTGTGTGTGTGTTATCAGGAAAACACACAATCCACCTTTCTCTTGGATTAACTGTGTGTGTGTGTGTGTGTGTGGGGTTAAACCCGCGGCAGGATAGCTTTGCGAACTTACGATATTTTGTCGCCTGAGCTAATGCAGGCCCGTCTCGCGCCTTCGAAACACTCACTCCATCACCCGCCGTGACGTGTTGTTTCAGCTGGGGCTTCGACAACGTTTCTACCGAGGTTAACTCCGAGCGCAGAGTAATGCCACCTGTAGCCCCGGTGCCTTCCAGCCCCCAGTCAGCCACTGTGGGCCAATTTCTCTGGGCCTTCTTCTAAAATAAACACGTTTTATACGCAAACCTCTTTGTTTAAGTCTTTTTTTTTTTTTGCTTTTCTTTTTGTCTGAAGGCGTGAACACGCAGACTTATGTGAGCTTGTGTGATATTACGATATTACGAAACGCTTGCCATTAATGAGCCCGTTGGGATTTTTGATTTGTGGCCAAGACCTATCAACAGTGACATAATGAAAGAGCAAGCGTTGTGCTTTATACAATAACACAATAAAAGGAATATCTCCAATGTCTTTTTAAACTGAATCTCAGGCACAAGTTTACCATTTGGGGCATTGGGTTTGGCACAAGACAGAGGAAAGAGAGCGAGAAAGTGATGGACAAAAAAAAGATGTAATGTATAATCTATGTATTTATGTTTGTTTCGCAGGGACGGTGCACAATTCCTACAAAAAAAAAAACAACAGCTGCAGAAATAGAATATCCAAACAGAAATCAACCCCATAATGACCACCAATAAATCCACGCATTGCGGCGTGTGCTCACATCAAACCCATATGTTGTGGATCAAAATCCCCCCCCACCCCCCTCCCCGCTGAGACCACCATACCTGCATGCCCACCAGCATTGCATTTTTGTCTGGATCTCTGTACTTAGTGACATTAGCGACGTTGGCGACGTTAGCGACTCTAGCGGCTAGTGGCAGCAGCAGTGACTCATGGACGAGGCGCGCTCGCTCCGGTTGTCAACAGCATTACGGCTAATGAGGCTGGTGGGTTTTTTTTGTGAGCCAGAGCGGTTGGTAGTGCAGCCAGGCCGCCTCATCCATAGCATGAGAAGGAGAGAGGGGAGAATGGAAGAATGGGGCGTGTCCAGGAGGAGCGCCAGCCCCTTGATGTGGTGGTGGTGGCGGCGGTGGCGGTGGTGGAAGCGCAGTAGGACGTCAAGGGCATCCCAGCCAGGACTTAGATCTGCACTCTTGTTGCAAGGCCACTGCATTGCAACGGACTTTGCATACGTTTTAATGTGCACGCAAACACGCACAGAGAGAAATTGAATCTGGCTGGAGATATGGTTTAGTGTTTGAGCGTGTTTCTCCGAAAGAATGCATTCTTAATATTGCAAGGCCATCACGGCGGGCTCGGTGTACAGGATTGTGTATGTGCACGCACAAGCACTATACATGCGCGCGCACACACACACACACGCACACATGCATACAAAGTGTGTTTCCTAAATTGGAAAATAAGGGTTGCTTGGAGCATGTTTTTTATGTCCAAAATACAAAATATAATAATGGACCAATCTGAAATTAAAGGCATTTTAGTATCACACATTGCTTTCGTTATTTCAATCATGCAGCACACATCATGTGTTTTTTAGCAGCATCTCAATGGGCTGACTCTCACACACACACACACACACACATGTACACAACTTAAAACACACACACACACATAGTACACAATTTAAAACACCTCTAAGCCCTGCATTGTCAACTCTTAACCCCTCCTCTCTCCCACAGCCTTAATTTTCATGTAACGTGTGCTTGTGCAGCTTAAGGAGAACAAGTTCCTTGTTAGTGTAATGTGGGATTAATGTGGGTGTAACTTTTCTTATCCTTTGGATTACAACATTTAACTTTATTTTCCTGTCTCAAGTAAAATGTTCATATTGCTTGTGTAAGAAAATGGATCTTCATTGGACTTAAAAGCCTTTTGCCTAAAAGTCTATTTTACACAAAGTTCAAATTTCAGATTTTATTTTTCACTCCTGTGAATGATTTATTATTATTTTATTCCCGCACCTAATTATTGTATTCATATGGGTCACAGAAAAATACAATATTTATCTTATTCTTTTGTCTTATTTCATACACTCCTAAAGTTACAGTGGATTACATCAGTAGACGAGACCAGTGATGTGTTCAAAAGAAGGGGACGCAGAACTGTAAGGATGCCTGTAATTATTCTCCAAATGATGTGTGGTTGAATTAAACATTTGAACAAATTGAATTAACCATCTTAACACATTCTAACAAATCCCATTAAAATGTGCAGATCAGTCACCTCCCACTGGGACCAGCTGGAGTGGTGCTCCTTGGCTACAGGACCCGTACTTCGGCCACTTTAACCCGCTGCATACAAAACAACGAACAGCTGATACAAATCTCTTGTGTTGTCCCTTCGATGTGTCCCTTCTGCTTCTGCCACCGGTTCCCTTTGAGATTTAATATGATACTAAATGATGATTAATGTGTTTACTCTTAATAACATACAGGGCTTAATTAGACCATACAGATTTGCCTCCCCAAAGGGATTTGATAGGTAGGTAGAATATATGTGTGTGAGTGTGCATGTGCATGTGTGTGTGTGTGGGCATTGCTGTGTGTGCATGCATGTGCATCTGTGTGTTTGTGTGTGTGTGTACATGCATGTGTGTGCATTGCTGTGTGTGTGGTTATGTCTGTGTGCATTGGGTTGTGCGCACATGTGTGCATGTGTGTGCACATTCATGTGTGTGTGTGTGTGTGTGTGTGTGTGTGCGTGCATCACACGCGTCCATCCGCTGGGGGACATTGCGGCGGAGGCGGCGCGTGAGACAGACTGGTGGTGCTGATGGCGTCTCTGTGATTCAGTTTGATCCTCATTTGCATACATATGACAACCATCTGGGCTAATAGGCCTCCACAACGTCTCTATTAGGCCCGCTTCCACGTCTGCAATGCTGCAAACCGCAGCGACATTACGCTCATAGTTGCCCACAGAGACGTGCCAGCTGATGCCATCTAGTGAGTGGAGGCAGGAAGGAAGAGACAGATTCGACAGTGATGACAGTGTCTGTGAACCAGAATAAAATAGAGAAAGATTCCCTGGATGGATTGGCTTGTGGATGGACACGTTTTGTTCTTGAGAATATTTCTAGTTCAGATATTTTTGATGGAGTAAATGGCGGCAGTAGAAACGTTAGTGCAGCTATAAGTTTTTTTGCCAGCTTGTCGTGGTGGTCATTTGCGAAGTAGGACAAGGAGTGACGTAAAATGTATGTGATTTTCAAAGTCAATGACTGTAACGGATGGACCCCAGGATTGATTCCTGATGATCTAATATTGATGCATTTTTTTGCACTATTATGTGTATACTTAATACTTAAATAAGTGTTGATTCTTAAATAAGAAATGTTTGATTATTGAAAAACTTTTAGCAATGTTTTTATTCCTTACCTGTTTCGGTGTTCAGTGAGCAAAAAGACTGCTGGAAACAGCCCTGTTGCAGCTTGTAAAAAATACAACATTTCTATGTATAATTGTATCTACATCTGTGGCCTCCTGTGCATATGCAGGGCCAAGTCTAAAAAGAGTGAAAGTCTCTCCGTTCACGTGTTTAGCCCCAGCGCTTCGTTTCCAACCCAGCTAGAAACACAGGCTGTGTCTACGCCTTGCATCAGGAGTCCTAAAAAAATAAATTAATAAAAGCTGAGATGCCAACCTGTAAAAATAGAGTGAGTGAAAAGGTGGACAAGCCAAGCAGTGATGAATTACTTTCAGGAAATTGACATGAAATTACCCATAATGGTGTTTGAGCCGAGCTGAAACACCATACCCGTATGACAGCTCAGCGAAAGCAGTCAAAACGGGAGGTTCGACTTGTTTTTCTCAACATGAAAAAAAAACGGTGCATTGTTTTGGCCTTGACGTTGGCCTTGAGAACATAAGTGGGACGTATAGTGAGGCTCATTGGATACTTTTCACCTATCATTAGGTTTTGCTAACATACAGCGGTCAGAGGGGGAAATCAAGAATGCACGATGCACAAAAAATATTTCCATAGATCCCCGGCTACCTTTTCTTGATCATAATCGTCGGACGAGTTACTGAAATTACATCCTTTGACTATTCACGACCGAACAAGTTTAATGTTTGCGATACAAAGAGAAAGCAAGGGCGTCGCGGTAAGACGGTTTGAGTCGCAGCCAAAAAACGCTCTGTCCGCAATCCAAAACACGTAGACATCGCTGAGGAATAGATATCCGAAAGATTCACTAAGTCTCTCTGGATGAAAGTGGTCTGCCTCATAGTGATCGAAAGGCCCTCAACGGAGGAGGATGATCACATTATAGGAATAGATGGCGCGCGGTCTGACCGGGGGAATGGTCTGTACTGAGCCAGCGTGGCGGCACGGCGGCTAGTTTAGTTGCCTCGGGAGACCGAGGTCGCTTAACATCCTGGTTTTAGTGGTCTTGTCTGTGTGATGTACTATGTGTGTTGCCTCTGTGTTTGTGTGGATCCTCCTCCAGGTACTCCCTGGTTCCCTCTCTCTCTGGAGCGTTGGACATGTAATCGTCTGTATGTGTGTAGGTGTCTGTCCCTGCAACACGGTGGTATCTTCACTCATGACTTTCCCAGCCCCGTGTCAACTATAGCCTATATTTTTTTGAACGAATCCCAAGTTCAAATTCCAGTGACACAATTTTAACATCAATACCACCAATACTAGAATATTAGATTACAGTGGTAAAACTTTAGTTTGAGTTGTTTTTTTGTTTTACTATTTTGTAATGTGATTTATGTTGAACACATTCTTGTTATTCACGAAACAGTCACACGAGCGGTAACTTATTTGGCATAGGCCGAGAGTCGTGGCGGTTTGAGAGCGGGAAAGAGACGGAGAGATGAAACTACAGAGAGAAGGGGGGGGGGGGGGGGGGAGGGGGTTAAAGGGTATAAGGGCAAACTGCCAATATCAGCACTTCTTTATTTTACAGCAGAGCCGGGCTATTTTTCTTCGATTTCCCCCCAGATCTGTGTCTCTTGGAGAGACAATAAAGTTCCCAAACTCACTCGCCATGAAGAGTTTTTTTTCCTTCTCCTCCAGAGGTCAAGTGTTGAACTCTTGGAGCGACCGTCGACTTCTGTCCCATCATCATTTGGAGAGAAATGGATGAAAACGCAGTCATTTTTCTCCTTGATGTTTTTTCCCCCCCAACATTCCTCACTGAGGCGCCATTAATCTCTTGTGCTATACGTTTTATTGTATACCGTTTATTCTGCTAGCTCTATATATATCGTGCCAGCATTCGCCTGCATTTCATGCTGCACAACACTTAGATTCATACGACGATTATGTGATAATATTCTTCACAAAAATGTACCCAAAACTGAGCACCAACGGATGATGATGTATCTAATATCACATTGTAGTTGTTTTTCTGACTTGGTTTGCACATATAATCATCACCTCACAATCATAGGCTCATCCTTAAGTTTATGCCCTAAGGTATTTACTCAACCCATCCCATGAAGCTGATCTATTATGGGAACGCTTAAGTGGGGGAATTAACTGAATGCAAACTGCATTTGTTGGACAGTCGAATTCAAAGGCTAGTGAGGCTTATAGTCAAAGGCTTTGTTAGGCTGCATTCGGAAATTTAAACTGGAGCGACCGAGCGTATCGCCTGAAGAATGCGAAACATAGATTTCTAACCGCAAATGAATAAAATATGTCCGTCGATCTGCGGGCTTCGCTCGTTCCCTTAAATAAAGCCTTTGTAATGCAGTGTTGTTCAGGCATGGATAACAAGATTTGGAACAAAAAAGAAATACAAATACAGTGGTCTCATTGTCTGCCCAAAAACTTATTTTTTTCCTCTTCTTACTGCTGCTGTTTATTTTTTATTTTTTCTTCAATGTTGCTGTAACTCTCCCTCTCTCCGTCTTCCCCTTCTCCTCCTCTTTTCCTTGCTGGCTACTAAAACCTCCTTGTGTGGGTGTGACGGAGCTCAAACACAGCCCGGCCATCTTCATAATGATATCACCCCCACCCCCATCCCTCCTCTTCTCTCCACTTCATGTCTACCTCCCCCTGTCTCCCCGTCCTCCCCTCCCGTCGTTACTCGCAGACAGGTTGAATAGGAATCGTTTAGGGCTAGAATATATGGCAGGCCTTTCCCTCCCCTGATACCATTTTACTTTCACACTATTTTCTGTCTTTCCCCCTACCTGCCCCCCCCCCCCCCAAACTCCTCAACTATTTTCCTCTCTCCTCTTGGGCTCCTCTTTTCTATCCCTCCCCCCCCTCCCTCGCTTCCTTCCTCTTACTCCTGCCATTGCTCCCCCTTTTCTGTTAATTAGTGGCAGCATGCTATAGGTAGGGTGGTGTGTGTGTGTGTGTGTGTGTGTGTGTGTCTGTGTCTGTGTGTGTGGAGGGGTGGAGTTTCTCCAGCTGTCCCCCCTGGCTCCTCAATCAGTAGTGTAAGGAGCCCGGCCATGCAGCCTGCGAGGCGCTCTCTCTCTCTCTCTCTCACTCTCTCCCTGGGCGACGATGACCGGAGAACTGATGGCCACAGTCGGCGGCTTCCAGGCTGCAGACATCCCCATAGCTCACCCCTCTGCTCTCTCTCTCTCTCTCTCTCTCTCTCTCTCTCTCTCTCTCATCCTCTCTTTCTGAATGTCAGTACCTTCGGTATTTTCTCTGCCTTGTCTCCTTCCTTCGCCTTCTCTCTCTCACTCTCTCTTTGGCTCTCTCATTCCCCCTCTCTCCCCCCCCCCCCCCCCCCCCCCCCCCCCCCCCCCCCCCTCCTTCTGCCTCTTATTCTCTCCCTCCTCTCTTTCTTGAGTGTTGATATCCTCCTTCCTTTTACCTGTTTTCCTGACCTATCCCTCGCTTTTTGTCACCCTTAACCTAACATCACCGCCAACATGTTTATGGCTCGGGGATGGGTGGCTGACCCGTCGGGTCGCTGTGTCAGCCGGCCGTCTTTTATATTGCAAAGGGAAGCTCAAGCGGCGTTCAGTAGGAGCGGCAAAACGCAGGCCGGTAAGTAGGGGAAGAGCCGACACACACAAGAGACCCCCCCGAAAACTTTGTGTGTCTGCGAGCACGGCACAACTTCTTCTCTTGCTCTTTATGCGCGGAGGCACACACACCACCTCAGCAATGCGTGTAGGGAAGAAGAAGAAGAAGAAGAAGAAGAAGAAGAAGAAGAAGAAGAAGAAGAAGAAGAAGAAGAAGAAGTGCAAAAGACGGTGAGCAGCGCCAAACGTTATTCACCGCAGAGGAGAACCGCGAGAGCTCCACTCTGCCGGGAAGAGTTTTAATTGGAGGTCTCCGCACCTTCCACCACAGGCGGCCCCGGGCCCCCCGAGGGGCCCCCTCGTTGGCCCCTAATCCTGTTGTGTAAGGGTTTTTCTTGACGGTGTGCCCGGGTAAAAAAAAAAAAAAAGAAGAGAAAAAAATCAATTAGCTCGCGCCGCAATCGCTCGGTGCAGGAGGAGGACGACGGCTGGACCGCGTCCAAGCCACTTAATTTCTTCTTTCTGAAGGGATGAGAATTATATTCTGCTCATCGTCCACAGTGTTAGTTTCCTACCTCCACTCCCCCCCCCCCCGCTCCCACTCCCCCCCCCGCTTCTCCTCACCATCCTCACTCTATTTCCATTGAATGAAGACAAAAAACAAAAAAAAAACAGCGCTGTGTAAACTCCTGGAATACCAGGGAAATACTGACCATGTTTTTCTGACCCGCTCACCCCAGGATGATATAATCGCTAATTGTTATTTTATATTCTCCCACACGTCCGGCCGCTTGGCATGTCTGGAGGAATGCCCCAATGGACTCATCCCTTATCCTCTTCCCATCACAGCTCCTCTCCCCATTCCCCCCCCCCACCCACTCCTCCACCTCCCTTTACCTCCCCCAGTCTTTGTTATCCTTGGCGAGGAGGAGAGCGGACTTGAGGAATGGGGTACTTGGGAAAAGGACGTTGAGCGAGAGGGAGAGAGAGAGAGAGAGAGAGGGAGAGGGAGAGAGAGAGAGAGAGAGAGAGAGAGACAGAGAGAGAGAGAGAGGGAGGGAAGAAAAGTTAGCTATAAAACCTGTCCACAGTCCAAATGTGTCTGTCACTTCCTGTACGACTGAAGGACAGACAGGGGATCCATCATACGCACTTTCAGCAGATTAATATGAACACGTCTCAATGGCAAGGACGAGGACATGGACATTCGTCCAATTGAACCCTCTGTGACGTTTTTTTTTTTCCTTCTCTCATGATAGGGGCGGGGAATGGGTATGTATGCAAATGGATAGTGAACAAACAAGATCTTCCGACAAGCGCCGCTTGTGCAATGCTCGACTTCATCGCGCTTAAGTGAAAGGAAGACACTCGGGTTAATGCGCACACCCACTTGTGAGCGATGCATGCATGGACACAAACACACACACACACACGCACACACACGCACACCGTTATACAAAGTGCTGCTGATGAGTTGAATAACCCCATTGCCACTAGGGATACTTATCTTGGAAGTGTCACTTTTATGAGCGACGGAGGAGGGGCGGGTGCTGCCATTAATAAAGGCAAGTGCCAGTGAATCCTTCACACAGCTCACACACACACACACACACCACGCAACTGTTGCTGCCAGTTTTGCCAGTTGCACAAGAGCTAACTGATCTAGGGCCATCAAACGCCAGGAGTGCTCCACCCTGACCCACAGATCTGATCTAAATAACCTTACACCTCACAGGTCAGGTTCACGCTTGACTTCAGTCATCCTCAACCGTCTGTGGCTGTGGATAGTTTTTCGTCTGATGTTTATGGCAGTGGCAATGAATGAGTCATTTCTGCATTCAAACCTGTATTTTTTTGTACGTTTTGTGGATCGCTTGAAAACAACAAAGAGAGTCTGAAACTGAAATGGCTGAATGTCTGCTAACTGGAAACATTTTTTGTTTCTAGCTATACAGCTCAGGAGCAGCATCTCACGCAAATACGATTTCTTTCTTCTTGTTTTTATGATGTGTGTACTCCCTCTGTGCCCTCCCCATTCAACAGGACATTCACGGTCGATCTTGCTCCTCCTGAAGGTCTTCATATCTCTTGTAAAAAAACAACAACAACAACATTATAATGTACGTCCTCAATGTGGTGCATGCATCTGTGTGCCCAGGCAGCAGCAGCAGCAGCAGCAGCAGCAGCACATGCCTAAGGGACAGTGGTGAATCTCAGGGGGGAGTGTTGCATGTGTGCTATGCATGTGGGAGCGCCCGACACCACCGAGTGTTTGGATTAATTAGAGATCCTCATCCTGCCCCCGATGCCCTTGAGCAAGGGGTGCTTCATCTCCTTCGCCTCGTCTCTGTTTATCAGAAAGAAAAGAAGAAAAAAAAAACCGGAGAAACCACTACAACATGAGCTGGGATGTGTCAAGGGGAATGTTTCTCTTCTCTGTCCTTTCTGTTTTCCTCCCACCAGCCTCTCGCTGGAGTAATTGAGCAATTAGCGGTGATTGATTCATGGCAGACAGTGAGGAGAAGGGAACTGTGCCTGAGGATGGGGGGGGGGGGGGGGGGAGGGGGGGCTGCGTACAGTAGCTTTGCTATGAAGGGGCTGTGCTGAGCACGGAGTGGACAAACAGCTGACTGCTGAACACTGAGGCTGTGGATGAATGGAGCTGCTGTGAGCATTAACAGCATAACGCAAGCCTGATACGAACGACAAGAACCAGGGGTTTCATTACTGGCAGTGTGTGTGTGTATCATTGTGCGTGCATGTCTGTGTGTGTGCGTGTGCACGTGTGTACACATGCGCGGTTGTGTCTATGTGTGTGTGGGGGGGTGTTTTGCAGGCCCATCCATGTGTGGAGAACACATGAATGTACGTGTCTGCCTGTGTGTGTGTGTGTGTGTGTGTGTGTGTGTGTTCATGCCTGTGGCTTGGTGTGTGTGTGTGTCTATGCAACCTGTCTTCTGTGAGAAAGGAGGAGACTGATGTGTGATTTGAGAAAACACGGCAGGGAAAGACTGGGAGGATAGAGAAAGGGAGGGAGGATAGATAGATAGAGAGAGAGAGAGAGAGAGAGAGAGAGAGAGAGAGAGAGAGAGAGAGAGAGAGAGAGAGGGAGGGAGGGAGGGTGAGAGAGTGGCAGGGGGGTGGGGCAACAGGGAGCAATGGAAGGCAGGAGGGCAACGAAGGAGGAGGAAGAAGAAAAAGTGTAATTAGTCAGTGATAGCTAAACGCTGTCCAGACACGGCAGGCGCCTCCGCCACTTTAACCTGCTCTAATTAAATCTCCTCTGACAGCGGATCAAAAGACAATTTGCCAGGGAGAGAGAGCGAGAGAGAGAGAGAGAGAGAGAGAGAGAGAGAGAGAGAGAAAAGAGCACCCTGCACCTCGGCTCACCTCCCGAGACCCGACAGCCTGCCTTCAGGGAGGTCACCACTGATGAATGGCCCCTCGTTCTTTTATTAAACACTATTTCAGCCATCGTCCTCTCTCTTTACCTCTGCTTCTTTTTTTTCACACACACTGATATGTCTTGAATCGCACACACACACACACACACACACACACACCAGGGCGTGCCACATAAACACTATTACATTACCGCCATCACTGTTACTGTTCCGCCCCCCCCTCCGCCCCCTCCCCACTCATATACACTCTCCATTACCCCCCCCCCCCTCCCCCAACCCTATCCTTTTCATTTTCCTGCAGGTCAGAGGTCGAAGAGCAGTAAACTGCTTCACCGGCCTTATGGTGGGCCCCTTCGACACGTTTAAAGTGTGTGTGTGTGTGTGTGTGTGGTGGTACAGTAGCAGTGGTCGTTATGTTGTGGCCGACCTTCGAGCAGACGGATTGATTGATCAATAGCTAATAGCCTTCTGAATAACAGAGGAGACTATGTGAAAGGGGGTGGGCGGGGGGGTCTGTTCCGGCCCCTGCCCGCACATATGGCACCTTTTTCCTGTTTATTTCAAGTCAATTATTAACATATGAAGGTTATTAAAATATAGGAGGTTTTTTAAATGGCGGCAGCAGTCATTAAAGTATTCAATTACACACACTCCCTAACACACACACACACACCCCCCCACACCCCCCACACACACATATAACTGAGGATACATCATGTGCCACTGGAGGCAGCAGCTGTGGAACACAGATTATCCTCAGGTGCGAAAGGACATCTTTCATTTGTTATGTTTTCACTTTTGTAACCACACACACACACACACACACACGAGCACACACACACGCGCACACACACACACACACACACACACACACACTTCATTTACGTTCAGCCTTCACTGATCTTTCGCTACACATTTTCTTCTTTGCTGACATAATTGTGTGGTAATGGTATAATAGCATGAAGAGCAATACTTAATTGTTCTCTTCAAATTATAATGCAAGACCAACACTGCGATTGGCTTTAGTGAGGTTGGCTTTAAATGCAGACTCCAAGAGTCAACAACTTGACGCAGGCAGAGTTAAGCATGACAGAAGAGCATTCAGTTATTCATGAGCTGCACGGGAAATGAAAAAAACAAAACACACTAGATTAAGACTGTCATGAAGTGTCATGGATAACATGTGTTGGCCCAACAAAAAAAATATTGGCACGCATCGCAGGCATAGGGACGGGAGATATTGCAAAAATATTGATAAGGTTTTTTCTTCTCTCTTCCTTTGTGCATCTCTCAGTGCATGGACATACCAGTGAGAGAGAGAAAAGCCATCTTCCTTATGTGACTACAGAGAAACGTGAGGTTAAATGTCTTCCTAAGAAGAGCAACAGGCATTAAAACGCAAACCAACACTAAATGAAAACCAGAGTACACACCCTAACCGAGGAACCACAGTGTTTACTCACAATTTAGATCAAAAGAGATGTTATCAATGCATTAATCTAGATAGCCATATCTGAATTTTTCTGCAGTATTTTTCCACAGCAGAACCAGACACATTTTCTACTCAAACAATCTCACAATCAGATGCCAATTGTGCTATGAGTCATCCTGCTCTGTTTCCTCATGTCTTAATTTAAGACTTTCTCAGTTATTTTCTGCTGTACGTAACACCAGGATCTTCTCGAGGATTGGTTTGAAGCCCCCCCCTCTAATATAATCTCACATTGAATCCTGAACAAACCTTGCTCTAAAAAAAACCCTTGTTTCAGTCCTCCATATTTGAGTGCGCTCCAAGCCACCACGAGAGACTCCTCTAATACCTAACAATAAAATAGTTTCCGGATATACCCCCAAATTATACAGCTGGAAGAGCCTTCTGCCCAATTAAAAAGCATTAGAGATATTCCCCTGCCAAAAATACCCATTCATGAGAACGACTCCTCTCAGTTTAAATCTTGTCTCTTCATGTTTTTTGCACCCATTCTTTTGTTTTGGCCTCGTGCACATTACGAACTCAACATGTCTGAACGTAGTTATTATGTGGTCTTGGTCGTATATGATTTTATAGGGCTGTTTTGTTTCACTGCGAGATACCGCATATAATCTCTTCCCATTCTTTAATGTTGTCCAACGTCGGAGGTGTGGTGGCCTTAGACGATTTTCTTCCGCTTTGGCCATATTTAGCGCTAAATGCTGCCAGTAAACACTGTTGTTCAGGAAAGTATTCTTTCCTTTACATCGCTTTGGGTTGGGAATTCGTTTAGTCAGTGGTTGTTGTTGTTTTTTTTTACTCGAGACCCGCATGCACGCATGTCAGTGAACAGCGAGACGTCTGGACGGTGCACTTGTTAGCACAAATAAACCAACGACAAAAAAAAAACTACTTTCGCTGTATGCACAAGATTATCAGGAGATGTTCAGTGAATGTTATCGCGCCACAGAGAACGAATGAGCCCAGGTGTTTAAGCACAAAAGACACAAGCGGTACCCAGCTGTAGAGAAACACTGCCCTCGAGGGAAAGACAAATCCAGGATTTTCGAGAGATTATTTTTTCCAGCAGCGGTGCGTGTGTGTGTGTGACTAGAGAAACATGACGAGTCATGCCTGTTGAAGAGAAGAAAAAATGAAACAATGCACCGTTCCTTCAGGCATTTGACTGACAAACCTTGCAGTATTTTTTTGACAAGTACAGTAGAAGTAACACGCTATGATGCAAAGCATGAATGACCAGTGGTTTGCTTTCTTATCTACAGGAGCCAAGCTGAAGTCCTTGGCTCGTGTTTCCCTTTGGTGTGTCTCTGGAGACATTGAGAACCCTTAAAGTGACCACAGAACCATAACACCCGAAACTCAACAAGCCAATCATGGTGGAGGAACCGTCTGTATTTTTGAGGATTTGTAGTTGAATGAATAACTTTGATTGATTCAATAATGTTCATTTTAAAAGACAAACTTCAACAAATAACAATTCATTTTTCATACTTCATCGACAAATGTATCACCAGCCCAAAGGTTTATACACCTCTTTATTACCTTTGTAAAAAACATGGCACCCACACGCAAGGCCGAAATGCATGCCTGGTAATGATCAACTTCAACATTCATCATTCTCTCCTTTTTGGAGCCACAAGTGCAACATGTGTTCTCCCTGTGAATATTAAGGTAAATATCAAGCATTCATTCATCCTTTAACCTGTCAAACAGATTGCATAGTGAATGTGTCTTGGCACAAGGAATTCAAATGGAACAAAGGCCCGGTATCAAAAAGGATTCGTCATTCATTGACCCACTTTGTTGTTTTTTTTGGTTCATTATAGGAAACTTTGCGAGAATCAAAGTCAGGTGGGCAGGAGGGAGACGCAGGTGTTTCCCAGCCTGCTGGCAATTTCTCCAACAGCATTAGGTGAGCGGTAAGCGTATCAAAAGAGCCAGATTAGGGCAGGTTGCTATATTGTGTTGCTAAACGGTAACCAGCTGGAGATGAGGAGCCAGAGAGAGAAACACAGGGGCCGCTAACATAAGGTGACCATATTTCTGAAATGAAAATTGGGGACATTTGTAGTTTGGCGGTCCATATATCCACAAAATATCTAGCACTTTTGCCATTTAAAAATCTATTCATATATTTTTTAAATCCAATTTGTTAAAAAATGGGGACGTTTCCTTGGACAGCTCCAGACAGTCAATCCCCATTTCTGGTAGCCTGTCCCCAGTCCCCAGACTTCTGTTCACACATGGCAGCCGATGTAGAGCGTCTGTGCTGCACGGCGTGGGACTTGTGGCAGCAAAGTAAATCTGTATCGTTTTGGAGGCTTGACATCTCTAGGGAAGAGACTCTGGCGGGAGCTTGCATCACTAAAAAAGACACTGTACTGAGGGCATGGATGCTGCAAACCATGAGGATGGTACGACAACGCAAAATTTGTGTCATTCAACTTGCGCGAACAGTTTGCTCGAGTTTACATTTTGTATCTTGAGCGGAACATTTGCCTCACAAAAGCCACGAGTAAACACAAAGTTATCCCGCGGTCAAACACGAAATGTGTGTCGCGCGTTTGGTGTGAACATGGCATTACACTACAGATATAATATATATGAATGATATTATATATTATAATTTATATGAATGGCTCACTGGCAGTGGGCGGTCGGGAGGTGGGCTGAAGCATTTGATTGGCTAAAGTGGAAGTAAACTTGAATGTATTGGCTTTGCCAAGCTTATCAACAAATAATTTTCTTTCTATCTGACGAACTATCTCAAAAATATACATGTATAATATTTAATACGTTTATTAATTTCAAGTAGAATTGTATGATTTTCTGCATATTAATATCTGGGCTACGTGGGCTACATGAAGTATAAAGGTATGTCTTCGAGACACCCCACAAAAGATCTCCGTTTGGTATGTTTGTTGACGAATGGGACCGTCGAGAGGCAGGGGTGGGGAGAAAACTTGTGAGGTATGTAGGAAAAAAACAAGAGATTATTCTGTTGAAAGTCACCAGGTCTGTGATTGACACCTTCATACCGATAGGCTCACAGAGTGTCAATGTTTTCTCCGGACCCTTCAGAGCACGGCCGCTCGGAAAGGCATGTTTGATATTCTTAGGCAGTCGAGTAAACACTTGGCATAAGGAAGCACTTGATTTGGCTGAGGCGATTTGAGTCAAACTGTGGAAGGGAGAAGGGGGACATAAAAGAGGCCCTTCATGATTCTAACCGGCCCATAGGTTCAAGTTTCAAACAAACGCAGTTTAAAAACCCTGTCATCCAACACGCATACACGCATACACACACACACACACACACACACACACACACACACACACACACACACACACACACACACACACACACACACACACACACACACACACACACACACACACAGAAACACACACCAAACCACACAGGACACATGTAAAAACAATTGAAATGTTATACACTTAAACATATGTATACACTACTTTTAAGATTCAAATATAAACACCAGCATCGGCACGGTACACACAACAATATAACACACGGATAATAACAATAGCAAACACCCAGAGGGACACACATACCGATTAACACCAAACACGCCACTAAAATGTCTGTAAAATGTTTGTAGGGTGAATACATGCACCCAAGAATGCCAGACAATTGGTAGTTTATTGTAAAAAATGCCCGGCATCCTGCCCAGTGAAACCTTTAAGGCTCTGTAAATGAGTTGAAATGCAGCCAAAGGTCTTTCCAAAGACAAACACTTACAGCTAGGCTGGCCACACATTCTGATTCAGGATAAATACATTAATCAAATATAAACTATTTATATTTGGTTAAGACTTCCCTTTTTTTCTGGTGGTAATTGATGTGGAAACAAAGGTGCTCAGCGTCAACGTATAATTTGGCTTTGAAGAATGAATGGTTTTTTAACAAGTTGCTTCTTCGTAGTGATCTTCGTAGTGATCACTTAGTTCTGTCTTGCTGTGCGGTGTGGAAGTCTGCTAATATCATTTAATTATATCTATTCTTACATTCAGCATTTATTTTCTTCCCCAGTTCAAGGCTAGTCGACATAGGCCTTTTATCCTTTGATTCCCAATTGCTGTACTTATTACCCCTAGTCCTAATTTTCTCATATGCCATTCTGGGTACAGGGGTGGGATAATTATATGTAAAATTTTTCTATTTTTGTCAAAACAAACACTTCTATTTTGAAGACACGTATATCACAGTATTATAAGTTCAAGATACAGGCATACAGCTGAGAAACATTACACATTATAAATAAACATGAATTCATGAGATTAAGTTCATCATTTATCATTATTAGAAAGACATAGCAAAACATACTTTAACATGCTAACATTTGGAATGACTACCATTTCTGAAAAGTTTAACCACATGGTCGTTTAAATCTCAAGATTATTAAGTGTGTATCAGTGGTTCATCATTGATGGAATCTGTCCTGCAAGGGGGAGAACTACAATGGCATGGCCCTCCTTTTCATAACCGTCTAGCCTTGTATTACACTGTGAGACGTTAACTTTCGGTTTACCACAACCGTAGCATATTTAGTTGATTCCCGCCGCCTGTGTGCTTTCTACCGGCTAGAGCATTCTTCTTCAACGGTGACACGTCATGAACAAATAATTATCCACCATGCTAATGTTTTTCGCTTGAAAAAAGAAATGGGCTGCCCTGGTTCGGTGCAATGTGATGCCACACAGCCAGTCGTGACAGTACTTTAGATGAGAAAATACAAAGCAGAATGCATTAAGCGAGTCTTTGCGCCGCCACCTATGCACCTTGTCTCCATTATGTGGAACCGTCTGAGTGGTAATTAACTTCATGTGCTGCCTCTGTGCTTCGTGTTTTCATGCACTTTGTCTTCCGCTAGGCTGGAGGGAGGAGAGCTTTATGTTGCGTGAATTGTGTAGCTGGGCCTTTTCTTTACCAGCTTTTTATTATATTTGATATCATATAGTAGGCTATATTGAGAAGGTAGTGTGTTAGATGGTATGATGGCGGTGTGTCTGCCTACAGTCCCAAAGTTACAACATTCGTGAATATTGACTTACTTGTTCTTGAAAAACACCTCCAATCCAATTTGGAGGTGATGTGTTGTTGTTTTTTGACATTATGATAGTTGCCCTCATGACATAACTCTCATTACACTAACACTAAACTAATTCCCATATATTGTAGTGTGTTTATGTGCTTGTTAGAAGACAAATAATTGCACTCTTGCCTTCAGGGTACAGCCCAGAGAAGAGTTGTTACCATTTGGGGAATTCCAGATCTATTGTAGTTCAATGTTTTAATAACATGAATAGTTTTTATTTCCCATTTGTAAAACACATAGTCCTGTAGATATACAGTATACAGAGTAAACATGCTGCTTAAAAACTGTGCTTGGCACCAATATTACTGCTAGATTTATACATCATATTTATATATGCTGTAATCTTTCAATTGCAATTCCTTTATTAGTTATGTAGATCCTGAGGTATAGTATACAACTAAGGTTTGTTCTGTCTTCTATTGACTATATTGGAACTGATATGTATACATAATAATAAAACATGATACCATGTTTAAAGACATGGTTAAAAAATCCACAACGTACACCAATATATTCTAATAATTGCCTCACTTTATTACATGCATGTCTTACAAACCAGAGACAACTCTTCAGTAAAATGATGCTTACAGGATGGTCTGTTGCTGTACAGCACTGGCGCCGCCAGCCGGAATCCTGTACGCACTGTGCGTACAATTTTTTTGGTGAAAAAAAAAAAAAAAGCAATTGTGAAAAAAAAAAAGAAGCAATTTTATTTATTTTGAGGGGGTGTGATGAGGGTGTGACAAAGATGCTTGTTTGTAACAGGCTAAACGTGCTGAGCTCGTTGATTGTTAACCAATCACTGGAGGCCTAACGTAAAAGCCAATGATTGTCGTTTACGTCATTCATCTGTCACTTTTTGATTTCTGGCGCATATTTAGCTACCTACAGTCTATGATATTTACACTAAGCTATGTGATGATTACGCCCGGTCCAGCCTATAGAAATGTCAAAAAGACAGTTGAGCCTTTTCCAGGCATTTGAAAAAAAGAGATCCAAACCCACGATCACAAACACGCAGCAGAGCAGCGATAATGAAGGTGCTACCAGCAGTCAGGCAGGACGTGAAGACGAGGTAGCTAGCTATGCTTCTAGCTCTTCTGCCTCTTTGGCGGTTGCAGCCGCTGTCAGTGAGGGTCCAAGCCCCGAGCCCGCCGAGAACACACGGCAGCAGCAAAGGGTGGTCAGTGCTGCTGCATATGAAGATGACCTTGGCTGTGTTAAGGCTGATGAACTCAAAACGACATCCGATTCCGTTAAACTGAAAGCCATACAGTCCAGATTCAAGCCCCCCAGAGGGTGGGTACCCCCAGCTAGAGTCATATGTGGGAAGCAGCGGAAAATACCGGAGGAATTTTTTTTTCGCGTCATCTCGCTTTCTTTTTTCTCTCCTCTCCTTAGCTCCAAACTCACTCGTCTGCACCGCGATTATTAACCACAGTAGCCTATAGTTTTCCACACAACAGCCATATAACTCATGTCAGAATAACAACAGTCTCAGTAGATTAATGGACATTTTAATCTGTTATTTCACTAATACTGAAAACATTAGATTAGTATTTTTCCATTTGTTGTATTTGCCGTTCCTGTGCGTACTTTGAAATTGAACCCTGGCGGCGCCACTGCTGTACAGTACACTTAATTATGCCAGAGAGAAAATGCCAAATAAGGACTATTGAGCAGGTGGTTCCCATCTATTTGACTTCAGCGAAAGCTTCAATTGTCATTACTTTTACAACCCAAATACAGCAATAAAGGGTTTAAGCCCTACAACAATTAAGCATTCCTCAAGAATGCTAACTTGAAAAATGGAAGATGTATGCATTAATTATTGTGGGACATGCATATTGTTTTCATTAGTTCATATCACTTACGAATTCAGCTTAAGGCTTAAGGCTTCAGCTTAACTATGTCTTTAGGGTTAAAAAAGAATCGCTTAGCAACCCCAATATTACTTCTACAGCAAGGGGAGATGGTCCCATTTTGTCAATTAACTCTTTCAGGAGACTGTTGTCATGTAATATCCTTGCCTCCTCCGTGCATCCATCTGTTGGGAGGGGGTACATAAAGCAGGAAAACATTTATTTTTGATTTTCTCTCTGAAGACCTCATTGGATTTATGGCATGGGAGGGGGGGGGCAAGTGGAGCTGAAACAGGCTCTGTTCTACTATACAGGCTGGGAGCCTCTGCAGTTCCTCAAGATTTATGACAAGGAAGACACCCCTGATTACCCTTGGTTACTGAGCAGAATTGGACACGGACCGGATTCGACTTTGTTTCGTGTCTGCTCAAGTATGTACGTATGCGCACGTTTCTGGAAGTGTGCACACGTCTTGCATTTTTTGGTATCCTCTGCGTCCTTTCACCACCAGCAGAACGGCCCAGGTGTAGGAAGAATAATAATCGCAACACATTGGGTTCAATAAAGACGCATAACAATAATACAACATTGCAATAAATAATCAATAGACATAGACTAATGGAGAAACCACATTGAGGAGAACAGAGGGTTGTGTCAGCCATATGTGCATGGGAAGATATGGAGAGACTTTTCTGTGACCCCGAGAAACCGCAATGCTCTGACGACTAGTCCCCATACATCTTGACAAATTTGTGGCCTCTGCGTTTCACCAACGACCGCCAAAACCCCTGGTCTTGAGGAAGCCCGGCCAAACCAAATACATGCTTTACTATGGCTATGGAGTCGCTTTAACCTCGATGACCTTGCCTGGGGGCACGTTGCTGCTGGACGCATGGCACAGTAGACTCACTGAACTAGCGGCCTGCAGAGAGTCATCGAGTCTGATGCCACAAGGCATGTGGCACCACCACCACCACCCTCCTCCACCACACCCAGTTGCTGGGCACACCCATCAAAACAGTGAAATGCAAAGAAAAAGTATAGAATGTCCTTCTGTGCCCGTTTAATAAATCATGGCGAACCAACTGACCACACATTGGACTGAACACATATGACAATTCTTTTTACTTTGTTGATGGGCCGCTATGAAAACCAATATCTAATTGGCAAAATATTATTAAGTATGTATTCAGTACTCAATGTACGGATGGATAAAAAAAAAACTTGCAACATATCTCCTCTGCACTCTGGGTGTGTGTGTGTGTGGGGGGGGGGGGGGGTGGGGGGGTTGGAGCGGATTTATGTCAGGAGAGAGGAAGAACAGATGGACACTTTGGTTGACGTGAGCTCGGAATAAGTGCGGTTTTCTCACAAACCGCTTGCACCTCCCAGAGAAAGCATTCAGACCTTTGGGAGGCATAGAGTCCATTCCTCATGGCTGTTTGGACGACGGCTTTGGGTGAAAGAAGTTGCTCTATGAGATTAATGATCCATGGCCAATTAGAGGCTTAGCCCTCAGAGGCCAGTGTGAAGACACCGTGATCTCAGACATAAACATTGGGCGGCCATGAGGGCCAGTGAATACCTGCTGTCCATAGAAAGAGGGCAAAAACCTCTGACCACCGGCTGGGGGGAGAAGCCTATGTTCCTCGGAAGGGGTTACTGTTGATGAACTCCAGATATGTCTGAACAAAAGGAGACGCTAATATTTTGAGGGGCCAACAACAACCTGTCCCACTGTCACTGATACCCTGACAGATCTCCCTGTTCCCTCTGTGGTGCCATCCCAAGCCGAAGACCAGGGAAAAGGGTGGGGGTGGAGAATGCAGTTTAATTTGACACCCTGTGGTTGACGAGCAACAGGGCGCCAGCCAGGGGCTTGTTAGACAAACTCTGACAACAAAATGTTGCCCTTGAAAATCAATTATAAACAGGGGAGTGTCCCCTGCATCTGTTTCTGCTTAGAGTTATGTAGCACTGTCTGTCTCCTCCTGTCCTTTAACGGAGCCCTGACTCCACAGCCGTCGGGATTGGCCGGCCCTGTGGGATTACTGATGGCACTAAAGCCTCCGGGACAGCGCTTGTAAATCAGCACGGATGGACTGGAGGGGGGGCGCGATGACAGGCCTGGCCAGTCCCTGCTATTTGACTTGGCTATTTATTGGGGCTCCTTGGGAGAGGGTGTTTCATTGTGGATGCTTAGTGGTCTTCACGGTGGGGCACATGTAAAACAAGGATAAAAAATGATTTGGGCCATTCGTCGAGAGCCATATGTGACCGGTGGGCCATCTGTGAGGAGCAAGAAAATCTGTCTGTATTAATGTCTATTAATGGCCCTTCAGCACTTTGCTTACACAACTGGGGGCCGCTGCTACCTTCAATTGATTCAACATGTTACCTTCTCGTGACTAGCGAGCGCCGGGAACCTATGTTTAAAGTAGAAAGCTGGGTGAATTCCTGAACTCTTTCAATGGCTAAATGCACCCTCTTTCCTCTTGCCATCCATTTCTTAGTGGACTGGATTACCAGAAAACTCCTAGTACTGTACTCCCCCATCAATCTTTGAAATTGCCGTTTTCCCCCCTTTAAGAAGGGACTGTGTTTATCTAATTCAGCCTAAATCCTCCAATTGCTTTTAATCAAACACTGGGATATTTGACCAATGAGGAGAATGTTAATATCTTGTTTATATTGCATATTATGGATAATATTATCCACAATGTTATATTGTTATCCATACATGTTGAACCAGATTTGAAGATGATTCTGCCGAACTCTTGGACGCTATATGCAACAACAACAACAACAACAACAACAACAACAACAACCACAACAACAACATCCACACATGCACTGGCTGCTTCAGTGTCCTTGTGTGTCCCCTTGTGTGTGTTCCTTTTGCAGTGAAAAATGTGTGATAAAAGACCCTCACATTGGGAGGACCACCAAAGATGGACTTGCTGTAAAGGGCCTCATTTGGAACAGACTTCAGTAACTCCTCCCATTGTGGCCCAAGTCATTCAACTCCATGCTGTCCATCTGTTCTTTAGGTTTCTCCTTGTTGTCTACCTTATGGACAGAAGGAAGTGAAAGCATGTCTGGGTTTGTGACCTGCAAAATGGTCCTGGAGTTAGCCTTTTAGTGGCTGAAGCATGAAATAGGACTCACCCAAAAAACTGGAATTTGAACACAAATTGGAAAAGCAGAGGTAGCATTAGTCGAATAATACCATCCTTTACAAAAAAATAGAACAAAAATAGCATATCAATAAATTAAATGAGAAAAATATATCAAAATGTTTAACATCAATCACATCAATTGCACATAATACACATGTGTTACTTGTTATGCATATGTTTTGTGTATTTGATGTATCTTCAATTCCTCAGAGTTAAAACCACAGAGTTGAGTGGCAGTATATAGTCAGGGCAGAATGCCAGCAAAGAGATGAACCCATTTCACTTGGGGTGAGTCAAACTCCCATTCTTTGGCAGATAATGAACTATTCCCCCCATAATAATGCTGAAAACCAATATTATTCCTTCCCAGCACGGCAGACCGCATGCACACATGATGCAAGCACACACACACACACACACAC
This sequence comes from Merluccius polli, assembly GCA_030340625.1. Lineage (NCBI taxonomy): Eukaryota > Metazoa > Chordata > Actinopteri > Gadiformes > Merlucciidae > Merluccius > Merluccius polli. The sequence goes on from JAOPHQ010000893.1 coordinate 49,140, forward strand.
ACACACACACACACACACACACACACACACACACACTCGCGCACACATGCATTTTACTCATGAATGAGTCTGTTTGTTAATGTGAAAGGCCCTGACATTTTGTTATGCCTGTCATTCATCCGGAGAAGACGGATTCAACAGATTGCTTCAGTGAAGATGACGGTTCACAGATAAATATCATGCACCCCTAGACAGGGTTAGCAGCTTTGACCTTACCTTCAAGAACAACAGCTGTACTGCATGTCCAGTTGTGTATATGTACAGTGTACAACACAAAAATAAGAAATATAAAGTATTCTAAAGCAATGTTCATGGAATACAATTAAGGATAAGGATAAGGACGGGAACAAAAGGATAAAGCTGCGGTTAAGGATTGGTAGCAAAAAGGGTAAGCGGGTCCGCGTGTAATGAAATCTTGTAGAACAGCACATAATGGTTTTCTCCTGTAATAAAGGTGATCCTGTGCTGGCTCTGAAATGGCCTGTGTGTGTATTGTTGGCATTCATCAGGACCGCATCTTGATGGCGCAAGGAAGATTACGTGATGTAATCTTGCCTGGGGAGAGGCTGGCGGCTGGAGGCTGAATGAACCAGATGAATCAGGAGAATGGGACATACAGTTATAGGATCACGCACGACTTTCTATGTGTTTTTGTTTTTTAGGCAATGGGGATTATGAAGATCTTCATCATGGTGGTTGAGATCTTATTTGGTGCAGAGAATGCATACATATTCAGGAAAATTAAGAAATACATTTGAATTAGGAAATTGCCTCTAGAAAATGCCATAGTTTTAGTTTTTATATTATTATGAATTATAACTATATTTTAATTCATAGTTATAAGAATTAGATGTATTGATTTCTCAAATTAAATATGTTGTTGTGAAGGTATCACACAATTTATATACTATTACTTGTGTGTATATAATAATAATAATAATAATCATAATATAATAATCATAATAATAATCATAATAATAATTTTAAAAAACTCTGGTAATTTGACATGTTTGCCAACAATAAATACCAACCCATAACAAACAGGTACGACACACTGGCCTGATGTTGATGTTTGTTGGCATTGTGGCAGTGTGCAAGCACCTTTAGCCTTGTGTATATAAGATGATTTAAAATCACAATAAAACATTCATTGCTTATTCATTCTAATTTTTTCCTTCTCTGTAATATCTGTTTTTAGAGATGTGAGCGCAAACATTAAAGCAATGAATACCGCCCCACAGGCTATGCTGTCTGGACCATTGCAATGATCACACACATAAATAACCGGGGCCAGAGGTAGAGCCAGGTAAAGGACACAGAAGGGCAAGGGGGCAAAAGGCCAGACATTGAATTAGAAGTCAATTGAGATTCAAACAAACCCCATCTCAGATTTATTGGTCAATGACAGCGTTCATCTGGCGGGCTGAGCTCCCACAAAATGAAATTCCAGGGTATTTCCCATCTGCTCTCTCTCTCTCTCTCTCTCTCTCTCTCTCTCTCTCTCTCTCTCTCTCTCCCCCCCAATCTCTCTCTATAGTTTCATGTAGAAAACGAGATGTCATATATGCTCTCACACTATAAATCAAGTTGCAGTATAATATAAATCCTGAGATCACAGCATGCACAACTGAAAAGGTTGTGGGTTTATTTTCAGTAGGGCACTTATTTTTGCATTAGTTCCCCAAAGATATTTATATCTCACGTCACATACACCACTAAACTATTTTTAATGTCATTTTATTTTTAATTCATTTCTATAGGCTAATTAAAATATTGAAATCTTTTTCGAGATTTGATATTATTATGGCCATTCGACATGTGGTACTTTAACACCTAGAAATGTAAATGTGTTTATATTATACCAAAAATAATAAAGACTAATAAAATAATAAAGACTTGTAATGCAGGCTCAGCGTTCAGGATGGAAACGGGACGCGCGTTTTGCCCGGGCCGCGCGCGTGCGCGCCGCAAAGCGGAAGTGAATCTGTTTCCCAGGGAGGTCACAACAATGGCGGCTCGCTGCATGTGAAGAGGACGAAACGAGTACCGGCTCTATGCGTTGACAACATGTTCAAAACACCATGCGCCAGACTGTCAGGTGAATGAATACAACGTATTTTGCGCATTGCTGTGTGCTGTTGTGTTTGCACTAGGACTGCTATTGTAATGACCGCTGGGCTAAATGTAGCCCTCGGAGCTAACACCTGGGCTAGCCACGTTAGCATACATGAATAGCTCCCATCGTCTCTATAAGGTGCATCAGGGCTAGCGGTGACCTTATTTGACCGGGCCGTCGCGACTCCGTTACAAACCCCTTAATGGTACAGTCCCCGTCGTAATTGTCGACTTATTCAATAGCATTTAACCATAAACTATATTAAACAAACCCTTGCACGTACAAATCAGGAGGTTGTGAACAGTGATCAGGTTGAATGTTAAGCTAGTAAACAGGACAAACACAGCATTGCGAATGAAGTAGGCTTTAATGACATGCATAACATACAGTATAATATGGTAGGTAGAGAGAGACCGAGAGAGGTGATGGTGACAATAACATGGTGGTGTCTAATTCTAGGTCTGGTTGGCGCAAGTGTGGGCCAGAAGATATTAGGAAGTGCGTCCATAAACTATCGGACCGCCTGCAACCTCATTCATTTATATAGGAAAGAGCCGTCGAATTGGATTACCTACCAGCAGCTGCATTTCCTAAAACGGCAGGTATGTTGCTATTATACTGTATATACGTTTCCAACTGTCAACACATCATATATATATATATATATATATATATATATATATATATATATATATATATATTGCAGATTGTTTTACATACACAATTTTGTTCAAAATTAAGTCAACAATCATTGTTTAGCATTGTCAACATGTTTGTGGGGGCTGATCTTAGACTTAACTTGAGCTATTTTTATACTTGCATTACGAGGTAAATATAAAAAAACGATGAAAATATGAATGGCAAATTAATATAACTATCAGATTTCTGAATGTTCACGTGAGATATATATATATATATATATATCTCACGTGAACATTCAGAAATCGTATTGGATAAATAGGAATTGGCTCCCAACTGTTTTTTCCCCTCCTTTGTCAGTATGTAACGAAGAGCAACAGCGAGCTCCATCAGCGAGCCATCCCTAAACAGACGCCCGCTCTCCCCATGGTGGACGAGAGGGAAGACGGTGTGGTCCGACGGGTACAGCATGTACCGGCGATCGATCCCCTGCATGCAGCAGACATTGTGCCTCGGCCAGATGATGTCACCACCAGTGGGGAAGAGGCACCGCCGGTAATATCCAATGTACCGCCCTCGGCTGAAAGGACTGTACTGCAGACGAAAGGTGAGGTGGAGACATCGGAGGAAGCGCCACATTTGCACGTGGAGACAGATGCGGCCAGGGAGGCCCGTCTGGACAGACGGTGGAAGGAGCTCAAGGTCGACATGGCAGAACTACCGGGTGTCTATGCCAGGCTAGCCAAAAGCAGATTAACAGGTACAATACTACAAAATACAAATACTACTGACTAATTTGGTGGACACGTTTAACCAAAGTGCATGAATTCGTATACAAGTCATTATGGAGCAGGTAGGGGTTAGGCATTTTACTGTAAAACAGCAACAGGTAGGCTACAAATACTGGGGTTCAAACCATTCGAAACTTGGTACCCTTCGGCTCCGAGTGGAACACCCTAACCACTAGTCTATCCTGCCCCCATTATTATTCTCACTGACATTCACGTGGTTTGTGTAATGCATACCAACAACGAGTTGCCTGTATTAGACTATAGTGACTATCAGGGGTTGAAATAAGGCTGTTTTACTCGCCAAATGCGAGTAATTTTTGTATTTGTCGAGTAATTTATGAAGACCACTCGCCACTCTGGCGAGTAATCTAAAAATTCGGCGCGATTGCCGCGGACCCGCCAGCAACGGACCCGCTAGCCGCGGACCCGACCGCGCAGCACCCACCGCCGTCTACAATCGCGCAGCTCCCCCCCCGCTTCCCCCCCCCCCCCAGGTCAACAATCGCTCAGACTCTGACGCGCTGCTGATTCCCGGCGCTGATTCCCGAGTCGTTCCCTGACTGTGATTGACTCGAGGACTGAGACGTCACGACTCACGAGAGCCAGCCAATCGTATTTAAATATCAGTGAAATGGTAAATGCATGCTGTCTTCGTATTTTCTGTGTCATGCCAGATTAATAATATATTTGAATGTCTCGTCAATCTGTCTCGTTGCACGCGACCCGGCCGGGACCCCCACCTTGGTGGATCTTGGTCTTGAGTGAGGGTGGCCAGACACAATGTTGTATTTGCTATTATTCACACATTTATTAACACCATCACCTCCCCCAGTTGGTTTGTCGGAGTTGAACTGTAACTTGATCTCTGAATGGTAACTTAACTGCATTCGTGATTCGTTTGAATGTTGTGAACGAGGGAGGAGGCGACTCGGCTGGCATTCGCGAACGGCGAATGCATTCGCGATTCGCGAATGCATTCGCCGTTCGCGAATGAGAACGAGGGGCGGAGGGAGGAGCTGAGTCTGAACGACTCAGTGAATGATTCACCGCTACCGGAAACACTACTGAACGAACGAACGAACGACTCTTTATGGCGAACTGAACGACGCGAACTGATTCGCGCAAACGAATCATGAAATCCATCACTACTCAGTCAGCACCCCCCCCCCCCCCGGTCAACAATCGCTTAGTGCCCCCCCCCCACTCCCCCTCCCCCCCCGTCAACAATCGCGCAGCGACCCTATTTTTGTCTGGTAAAAAATCTGTTTGTCTAGTAAAAATTGTCATCTACTCGCCAGTTGTCTGGTAAGCCAACATTTTAGTTTCAACCCCTGGTGACTATAGACTAATATGTGAGTTAATCTACTTACAAATTACACATCATAACCAATCAGAGAAGGGCTTCTATACAGTTCAAGGTTGTTGTTTTTTTTGCCGTTCATTGTTTTAATCCTCATTGTACATGGTTTCAGCCCTGGTAGTGGTGACGGCCGCCGCTGGCTATGCAATGGCACCTGTACCCTTTGACCCGGGGATGTTCATCCTGTCTTGTTTGGGAACAGGGCTGGCCTCCTGTGCCGCCAACTCAATCAACCAGGTGAGTTACCGCCACTCTATCACAGTGCATTTGTGTGGATTCCTGCATTGAATCTGACTCCTTATGGTTCCCTATTAATTTGTCCACCAGTTGTATCATCTAAAGTCATTAGTTAATGCCATTACAGCGTTTGCAGCCATATGTATTTCTGTTTTGCACATTTTGATTGGTCAAATTTGAATCTCAGACGAGGTATACAAGATTGGAATTGGATTGGGAATACAAAGAATTTGTTGGTAATCAGAAGTGGTTCCGCGTCTACATTTGTAACAATTAGCAACCGTTGTTCAATAAGTCATTTTTTGTTGCTGAATAGTATTTGTGAAACTGTAAAGTGGAAAATAGCTTTGGTCAATAAATGACTGAGCCACCCAGGCCAGAGGAGTCATGTATTATTGAATCACAGCATTTATGCTACACTATGCTCAGTGCCATTGTTTGATGGGCTGAAGGATGGAGTTACTTACTGTCACTTCTTCCATGATGAATTGTGTGTGTATATCAAGTGTAACCAATCACTGAAAGGAATATGGCCTACTCAGTCATAATTGAGGTATGACATGCTCTGTGATTGGCTTTTATGTCATGCCTTGAGTGCGTTTGCAAGTGGACAAAGTTATGAGTTCTATAATGTAATTATCTAGGTGGCAACACGTTGCTTGTGTTGCGCCACAAATCGATGCGTTCCCAGAAGAGGTTCCAGTGATGCATGTGTGCTATCCTAGTTGTATTATGCATCACATCAATCAGACTATTTGATTCATATCTCATCCACAAGGATGTTTTTACTAGTTAATTACAATAGTTTTCTATAATGCATGTTGAATCTGTTGCAAGGTACATTTTAAGATTTATCGTTTAGTTTTTACCATTACATCACGGATGACACTGGACAGTCTTATGGACTTTATTGACATGTCATCCTTAGATCAACAACATTGAAAATAGTTGAAAGATTTGATTAATATTTCAATATATGTCAATCATTTTTCAGTTTCGAGGACAATATGTGAAAAATATAGGCGAAGCTATGCATCTGTGCATATGTAATTAGATTGGTAATTTAGGTTCATAAGAGCATAAATCACATTCTCATTGTATGTGAGATAAGATGGGCTTTATTAATGCCAAATGGGAATGTGGTGTACTTCCCCTCTGTATAATGCACAGACACAGGCACGCCCACATAGTTATGTCACTCTGTGTAGACCTAGACAATCATGCAGGAGCCAGCAAAGCCCTTTGTTTGACCCACCTTGCATTCCTCCTTTACCGGGCATCTCAAAAATGCCTCAAGAGAAGACAGTAAAGCTGTTATTATGTCCCGGCCTTGAAACATTCATTCCCTTAAAATATGTCCCTTTTGAGTCTTTTAGTCTGGACACAAAATGCCTGTAATGATGAGGGCCGCCATTGTTGCCCAGGCGTTGATGTTGTGCACAGGAATGCGCTCTGTGACTTAAGAATATTAGTTTTAATGGGTGACCTCTCCCTCAGCCCCTGGATTGAACTCCACTTAGCGGCGTGCTCAGCCTGTAATTTGCCAAGAGAGACCTGATTACACTGCAGGTTCCTTCCCTGAGGGAGGGAGAAGAAGCCCCACTGTGGCATGACCTCATCAGCCCGGGTTTCAAGCACCGCCCCCTCGCTCACAACTGAAACGGCGATGCTTGACGAGGTCAACCAAACATTCAATTTGTCCCAACAGTCATCTCTGTTGTTGGCCTCAACCTTACAATCAGTAAGTTAGTCATTTCCCCATTGGGTATCACTTTTTAGTGGTGACATCTATGGACATGAATGTGCAAATGTTTGTAGAGCTTCCTTTTTTTTTTCTTCTAATGGCCGTGTTTGAATCGTGTATAGTGTATCAATTTGTCTCCTGCGGTAGCATTGTCTCGTCTTGTTAGCATAAGGGTGATACTGTTTCTCCCCTGTGTACCTTCACTTTGCACTAGAACAGGTGTGTAAATATCTTTTAGCTATGAGGTAATAATACCTGGTCACCTGCTATCCCGGACCTTAACAACCCCAATGACTTCATACTTGAAGAGCCCCGAGAGCTGGCATCTACCCCTCCTAGCTTGAGTCTTTATTTGTGGGCATGCCAGAATGGAAAGCCCTGTCAGTCAGTAGTTTCTCCCTCAGCCTGGGGTGAAAATATAATATGGCTTCATGTTGCCTCTCCTCCTCTAGACAGGCACAGATTCAAACTGAGATCATACATATAAAAACTTTGAAATGCCATCTTGAGGTTGTCCAAAATAAAACACTGCTGTTGCATTCGCACAAACAAGAACAAGGGGTTGGACACATAATCACCTGCTGTACTGCCGCCGTGGCAACACACTATGATCATCTGTCACTTCCTTTATGTCCTCACGAGAGACACGCCCTTACCTGTATGTAATTGATCTCAACACTGCTTGGTGTTCTGTTTTTTTTTCTTTTCATAATGCCTCAAAGATGAAGTAGGAAGTTGAGGTGAAGGCCACCTTTTAGAGCCGTTTCCTGCTTTTCCCCCCTTCATCTGTTTTCACCCTTTCATCTGGGGGTGGGGGAGCGTTTCAGAGTGATCAAAGTGACGGGGCTTTTTGCTATGAGACTAATCAAGCAACTGTACAAACAAATCAAAGCAAGGGGAAGATCCTACTGGAGAACACTTCCTATGGCTTGGGGTGTTCCTCTCAACAGTTTTTTCCTCAACCTAACAGTGTTTCTAATTGTTGCGGATTTATGTACATTTTGAGATGTTCAGATTTACTAGGCTAACTTTGACTAACATTGGAGTCAAATGGAAAACATTTTCAGAAAACCTTTTTTAGTAAATATGAAATTGAAAAAAAACAATAATTTATGGTTCGCTAGACTGTATTTACGATAATGTCTTGTCATGTGAAATTACTCTTAGACATGTCCTCAGTACAAGCCATCTGTAAACTTCTGCATTACATTTAACTAATCATTACATACTGGAGTTGTATTATGGGAACACAGCATCGTGTGTGTAGATCTAGACAGAAAATTGCACTTGTGGAAGTTTTTAATGCAAGGTTTGCATGATTACTTTTTGGAACAACATGCATATAAGCAGTAGGAGCTTAACATTTTCTTGCATGGATGTTTATCAGGGCTTCTTACGAGGAGTAAATTGCCGCAACCCATAACCTCTGTGTTCAGAATCTAAAGAGACAGATGCGTGTGTAGTTATGTGACCACACCTGTCAAATTACCTCGAGGGGAAGCACAAAATATGTTTAGTTGGGAGATAAATTATCTCGCTTTGGGAAGTAGCAACAAGACCTTTAGTCGGGCTGTCAAATCCCCAAGACTGTTCTTTGTCCTGCAGGGCAGTGTCTACACATGCAGCAAAGTGGTTACCGGATTTGGAAGAGGGCACACTGCCATTTGGAGTTCTTTATTCCCGTCAATATGCAATTTGTTGTTTGTTTATATAATCAAACCCTTTTTAGGCCAATAAAATATTGTGAGCTTTGATGCCAGATTAATAAATTGAATGTGTCAGGTTTCCTGCTTGGATTGACATTCTCGTTGGTGTTGAAGTACTCTCCCAAATCAGACTTGAGATTAATATCTAAATCTGATGGAAGATAAGCTCATATCTGGGTGAATGGGGAGTTTTACTTTATTTTGCTTGATATTTGTTTCAACCAATCATGTTGCTGGAGCCAGGGATCTGTGCGTGATTGGCTATTAACCCCCCTGGGGTTGACAGTGTCGTATACTACATCAAATTATGGCTTGTACAAACTACAAAATATCTCTGGAACGCTTTATGCAAGAAACATACTTTGTTTTTAGCTGAGAAGCTACACTTTGAGCTGTTCCAACGAGGTCTCTGGTGCGATCGTATCCCTTTCAGAAGCTTTGTAATCCAGCCTTGAACTTCTGTCTCTTGTACTTTGTACAATAAATCCATAATGATAAATTCATCAATGAATTACTATTTATCCACTTTTCCATGTTGAAAACGGTTATTGTTGCTGTAAGCTGTGCAACTGGCAGCCATACTGTCTTCGTCAACCAATAAGCTGCTGTGTGTTGGAGGCTGTTTCCATTGCATTACGCAGTGGAATCAAAGAGCTTGGAATAACATGAGATAAACCCAGTCCTCCTATCAATAGATTGTTACTATTAGGGCAGCACCCGAAATAATGAGAACAGCATAAATGTAATAAATAATGTGTAGATTGTCCTTTGTGCATTTGGATAGTATTGTAAGTAGGGTTGGTGATGGCTGACTGACATCATGATGGAGAGCCACCATCGTGATGCCACGCCCCCCTCGTCCGACACACACTAATCCTATAGTCTCTTCTATAGTTATTACCTAAAAACTTTGCAGGGATTGCTCTGTAAATAAATTGAAAATATAACTAATGGTCCATATAAAGTGCTGTAAGTTAACTAGGGCTCCCCCCTAATAGTCGGCGTAGTCGATCGACGGAGGCTTAGTCGAATACGTTTTCATTTGTCGAGCAAAAAGTAAAACATAAAAATAAGAAGGCATGAGCATCGCAAACCGAATACATCCATGGTCGAAACAAGCCCTGATTTAACTAATCGCTGCAGGCATACTGACCAATACACCTGGGCAGGTAAACACCTAGGCAGGTAGACACCGCTAGACACATGGGACTCATACCGGTGATCGCGGCTTTAGTTCCCCGTGTCTGATCGCTGTAATTCAGAGCGTGAATATCGGTTGAATATCTAATATCTTTCTAACTTTAAAAAACACTTTAGTATTTTTTAAAACGATCGCACATCCCTAGTAACTACGCCGTGAAGATGAACCCTCCCAGACTCCGCTATTAACATGAACCGCTCCGCCGAAGGAGCCGCACATCCACACGCACCGGACACCAAAATACAAACAAACATGTTTTCCATTTGATTGCTTTTAAATAAAGTTGTGTGCAGTTATACGGTAAATACGATTATTAAAAGTGTTCATGTCTCCTTCCTGGTCCAGAACCGCTTGGTCCAGGCCCCCCCCCCCCCCCCCCCCCCCCCCCCGACGACGATATCATCGTCCATCACGATGTTTTACTGTAAACATCGTCAACTGACCATTTAAGGGACATCGCCCAACCCTAATTGTAAGGTGCATGCGCAGGGAAGGTGCGCGCTCGCAGGGCGCATTGAGCATGGATACACAGTTGGTATTCCGTTGCCATGGAAATGGAACGGAATTGATGTCAGAAGAAAGGCAGCCTTTGCTCAGCCAATGGATAATGAGCACAGATAGATATATAGTTATATAGCCTAGATATAAAGAATAAATGAAACGCACAGTAGCTGTTTTGAGAAGTTATTTTTTCACACAGGCTGTTTTGACAAGTTATTTTTTCAGAAGTCTGAGATTGTTATTTCTGATTTTCTAGCCCCTAGAGGTGTAAGGAGTGTGATGTGGCCCTCTGTCTCATTGCAGAACAGAGCTGCTTTGTGGCATGGCACAACTGATGTTATGGAGAAAAACTGATTGAAAAACGGAAGGACTTCTATGTAAAAATAATATTTATTTATTTTCCTCCTGATTACCAAGTCTTGGGAGAACAATTTCCCAAACCCAAAAATCTTCATCATTATTGTTCACATTGTTGTCATGTTTTTTTCTTTTGTCTTAATGCTCATGTAACTATTTATACATTCATGTGACATCACCGCAGCGTACGTATTCTGATTGGCCAGGTTGTCCTGCAAAACAAATTGTGCATTACAGGGTTGAGGTTATACAAGCATTATTACACAAGGAGACCAAGCAAACCAAAAAAAAGGAAAACATGGCTTAGACTCCTGGGGGTAAACGGCGAACACAAACTCGGCCAGCAGTAGTGAACTGTAAAACAGTGTCTGTAAAATCAACACTATATAAACTGGCCACTGTAGAAATAAACTTAGTAAAGTCCCCTTCTAAAGGTTCATCCATTCTTACAATTTAGTTATTTTCAGTAGAATATCTTGGTAACGAAACAGGAAAAAAGGCATAACTCCGTCCCTTGCAGTTCTGTGCAGGCTCTCTGCCATCTCCCCCCAGAAATTCTGCTATAACATAGTAGGACTTCTGGACCCCAGATTAGTGTTGAGGTGTTTCAAAAAATGCTTTTATGGGCTTTGTATGGCTTTATGGACAGGACGGTAGGGTGAAAGTGGGGGGATGACATGTAGCATAGGACTGCAGGATCAGAATCAAGCTTGTGTGGCTAGAAGGTGCATTGCCTACGTGGTTGAGCCACTGAATGGCACGGGTTAAGGTGTTTTTCCTGCAAGGGGATTATTGTGGAAGTGGTGGAACATTGGACATTGGGTGTTTTGCCTTTGTCATTATCCCTCTGTTTCTGCCGACCCAACAGCTTCGAATCAGAAGGTGACATTTTTTGGGGAAGTCCCGGAGGTCATTTGGTCTTCCAAAACCGCCTTTGGCGCACAGCAGTCAACATCTCCCAGGGTGTTCCAACCATCACCACCCTCCTGTCTGGGGCCACAATTTCAACTAATTGGATAATTGCATCTGAAGAGAGTTTCAAGCTGCAACCTATAGCACATGTAACCTGAGCCCCCTCCCACCCCCCACCAGTGTGAATAAGACCCGATATGGTCTTTTGACTGTCAAAACAAGATCGCCACACTGTTTTGACAGGGACCGTGGTGTAAGTCACACCGCGTCGGCACGTGTGTTTGTTTTGATAAACACAAGTTGGCTTGTTTTCCAGAATGTCTCGTGTCATTTCTGCTTTCACGTCCATGGCGGCAAATCTTCTTTTTTGTCTGCCGTCTCCTGCCGTGAGCTGTCTGATGCTGGCACGCACAAGCAAACCCCCCCATCCCATCCCGGCCCGTCCATCGTAGCACTCCAAGCGTACACCCTTTTGCTCAGGTCCTGTGTAGGCATGCATTATTTACTTTCTTGCCTTCTTTCTATGTCCCTCTGTCCCTCTGCGAGTTATTTGCAGTGCACAAGGTTTTGACTGAACATGAGAGGAGGAAAGGGTTGAAAGGATTTTTGAAATACATGCCGGCTCAGAATTTTCCATTATGCATGATTATGACTTCCTCATTTTTATTCAATAGTTTTGGCTATTAAGTTGGTTCTATTCAGTTTGGAATAAATGTTCGTCACCAAAATGATGGCTGAAACGAAAGAAATTCCTCTGCCAAAATGCATGCAGAGTTTTTCCATAGTTATGCAAATAAGTAGTTTCTTGGTAATGCCATTCACATTGGAGTTGAGTCTCACAAATCAGACTTTAATCTAAAGTCTGATGGCAGACGAGCGCAAATCTGCGTAAACAGTACATTTTATTTTTTGTTTCGACCAATCATGTTGCTGGAGGCGGGGTTCTGTAAGCGCGTAATTGCCGAACACAAACTCGGCTGGCAGTAGTGAACTGTAAAAAAGTGTCTGTAAAGGTTTCAAATCAACATTGTGCAGACTGGCCACTGTAGAAATACACTTATTAAAATCCCTTTCTGAAAGCTTCATCCCCTCACGCAAATTAGTTATCTTCAGTAGAATATCTCTGTAACGAAAGAAGGACTAACTCCGTCCCTTGCAGTTGTTGGTTTCCAGCCCAGGCTCTGTACCGTCTCCCCCCAGAACTTCTGCTATAACTTAATCGGACTGCTGGATCCGAGATAATAGTTGAGATGACGCTGAAGTCTTAAAACTGTCACATGTATCTGTGATCCTGTGTGTCAAGCAAGCTGTGATTGTTTGAGAAAGATATCCAATTGCAATGTGTGACTTCTACGAAGAATGGAAAGGCAAAAGAAATTAGAAAAAATGCCAATTTCAAAGCAATAGTTGTTGGTATCAACCATTTATGTTACCCTTCTCCAGTAACTTAAGGAGCTGCAAGATCCCAATAACTTCTCAAGGTTTATTGTTGAACATATTGGTTCCAAAAAACTGCCAGCTTTGTTCATGGTGACATGAGTCAATCACTTAATTAGATTTGTCCAATTGTGTTAATGCTGAAATTGGTGATCTGCCAGTGGGAATGGGCAACAAAACAAATCTGATTAAGTCCTTTTATTGGTATAAATGTGAAATACCAATAATGTTTTAGGCCATTTGCATTTTCTAGCTATGCTGATAAATTATTATTATAATGTATAATACAGTGCCGCATCAGTCATTGAACATCAAAGTGTGTGCCTTTACGTATTTCACACATGTTGTTTGGGCTTCATCGGTTCAGCATGATCTGATCAACTGTAGTGGAGTCTCTTCTAAAATGACACAAATTGCTGAGATTGCCTTGGCTCGGATCAAAGACCAATAGATTATATATAAAGTTTCCTTGGGTAACATAAATGCACCATTACACAAAATAGACTTCATATTGTACTACAATTGTCCTTGACTGCAGTGACTCGGTATGAACGTATACTTGGATACATATTTTCCTTTTTTGTTTTAAACGCACACAAGTCAGGGTATAGTGTTTCATTAACGGTGAAAGAGGCGCTAGCCACCTACTGAGAAATCCCCCCCCCCCCCCAGGCTTGACTGTCTGCACAACCTGAGCCCAAACTTTCAAGGTTGTCAGAACAATTTTCAGGAATTTGACTCCTCTTCTTTTAGTTTGGGGCACCCCACATAGTCTACTTTTCTTTTCTTCTTGCAAAGAACCAGTATTGCAGCTGCTTGGTTAAGCTGAGTGAATACAAGGGTAAGAATTAATTACCTTAGCTTACCTGTATGGAACAAATTATTGAACAGTTATATGGCTGACCTGAATAATTTTAGTATTCAGAATATATATATATATATATATTTATATATATATATATATATATATATATATTTAGTATTCAGAATATATATCGACATGAGTTATGACATTACATTGTTAATTTCTGCCTCGAGCTGTGCGAAAGCGAGAGAAAACCAGTAAACGTATTTATAAATATTAGCGTATATCTGCTAAATACGTTAATTATTAAACCCAGTATTTGGGGCGCAAGACACAACCCATACGCACATCTCACCCCTAGTAAACGTATGTGAGGGACTGGGTTAGGTGCAGTGCTGTACACCGCAAATAAAAATAGCTATAATGTCCCCTCTGTCTCCTTGACTTCCACGACCGATATAATACAAATAATAATAATAACCGATGCACCGTTGGCACATCCAACACTGGTAACATCAGTGGCCGTGACAATACTAATACACTAAGTGATTACAGCTGTCATCTAAATGATGGACATAATGAATAGCCCACACTTTATCATCTTCTTTGTTTATTACACAATGATATTCACCAATGCTACACTTTAACTTACAATTTAGTAGGAGTTAAGCCTTTACTAAAGCAAAATCAAGAGCACGCTGTGCCATAAAAGTGCAGCAATGTAATAAAAAAAACCTGCTGCTAGTACCATTTTAGCAGTGGTTTGTCTTTGTCAAAAGTTATTCCTTTGGATGTTTTGGATTTTTTTGGGAGGTGAAGATCAAACTGATTAGACCCATGACTAAAGGACAGATTTAGCAAACTCTTGATCCCTCTGTCGGAACAGATGCTGTTCCTCAGATGTTGTTTTCCAGCACCTCTCTTAAAACAATAGAGTAGAAATGACCCTTTGCCATGGACAGCTTTAGACGTTTGTTTTTCTGTTTTTCCACCATGCTGTCTTTTCTCCAGGGAGAAATGATGGAAAGATCTGTGTAATCATCTGGTGTAATGGCTTGATGGTTGTCTGTCATTTGCCATTTGGATTAAAATGAATATTTAAGCAGACAGCCCTGTTAAATATTTAATTTTCCGTAAATCCTTTTGTGTCGCACCGTGGGGTGCCATGTCAAACTGTACACATTGTAACTCCAGCTGCATTGGGAATGGCTTTCTGCTAGTTGTAAATCGTCAAGCCGAATTCCAGCTTATTGTATTACCTCCTAAAAAATACATTTAAACAAGCTTCTAATGCTTGTATACAAAAACAAATTGTGAGTGTAATTCCCTTGGATATAAAAGGGTCCACTTTTCCAGTAAACATGCCTATGTGTGGTTGTGTGTGTAGGTAATACAGCATGTCACTTAAGAGGTAAGATTTGATGGTTTTAAGGCACTACAGTTGGAAAATATAGGTCAAACATGGGTTCTTGTTGGTAACACAATGCTAGGGATGGGCATTTGAAGGCATATCAATACATACATATCAAAACATTTTTGGAGTAACTGAATAACCGAACTACAAAAAAGAAAAGTGTAGCACACTCATAATGTAGCCTGAAGGGCTTCCGTGATCTGACCGTCACTATACAAATATATTCGTTTTCCATCTACTAGTCAAATAAATAAGGAAATCAAATCCAATTTGTTCAATTTATTGAGCATTTTAGAAGGAAAAAAACACCCAATCAGTAGGCTGAATATGCGCAGATGAAACGAAACCATCCTTTTTGACAACAATATGAATGAACAGTATTGCATACTGAAGGCACAAAAAAGTATTGGTGGGCTTGGATATCAACAGAACTCCACTTCCAGCGCATGGGCCTGCCTCACATTATGTGTAAGACGGTAATATGTCTAAAACATTTCCATTAAAATAATGCATATGCCCACCTATTGCATCACTCATTCTTGTTTAAAAAAATGAGCATATCTACATGCTCGGGGGATAGGCGGGTGCGGAGGCGATTTACAATCAAGCCCGCCGCGGAAAAGACTCTCTCCACTAGAATGGAGGTTGCCGGTATAGCCATTTCGAATAATGGAATATTCAAATAACCATGCCCATCCCTACACAATGCATCGTCATGTTTCCATGGTGTCTGGAGTTGCAAATGAAAACCACATGCAAGGTTTCATACCGTACCTTCAATGCAGCCGCCTGTTTACAGCAAACATGCCTCTCCACAACTCTCCACAATAGTCAGCGAAGGGGAGAAAAATGCATGCGGTTGAGTGACGGGCAGGTGGATCTGCTCCCCTACAGGTACTCGGCGCTACCTCCAGGCCTCGACAAAGCACTGTGATTACAGGTGTCATAGCCAAGTGAGATGAGTGAGAGAGACTGCTGAGACCCGAGTCAGATGAGAGAGAGGAGGGGTAAGGGGAGCAGACTTCCCTCAACAACAGTTTCTGTCACCAGAGGTGTCCTTATGTACCACTCTCTGGAACGACATGCTCATTGTCCAATACTCAGTGTCCATTTCCTGTTTGTAGAAGGATGTTGTGCAATTACAAAAGTCCCAAGAGGCCTTTTTAATATAAGGAAGTATGGCTTCAAAACCGCTGAACTCGATGTTAACGATGATGCAAACTGCAATTGTGTTTTCCAACATGCATATGAAGCAGTAAGAATAGCGGAAATGTATACAACTGTGCTATTGGTAACATGTTGAATTCCTTTTAAACTGAGCACATTCTGTTGCTTCCTTATTTCTCACTGAAATTAGTCAGCTATGGTGGCGCCTTTTTTCAGGAGACGTAGCATTAATGAAGGCAGTCTGTGTGGAACCGGTGTGTGAAGAGGACACACTAACGTTGCATCACAACTACTAGGGTTGTGCCGATCGACGATGACATCGTCTTTTTTTTTTGTTATCCTGTATAGCATGTGTCTATTCTGAAGAAGCATATTCCCATGAATCATTACAATTTTATTTGTCATAGTTATGAGTTTTTCCATACACATGTGCTGGCTTGGTTTGACTCGGCACATCAGCCCAGCATGGCCCAGCATCCATTACAACAGGGCTACCTGCCTGAAGGTGTCTTTAACGGAACGTGCTCAACTTCAGTCGATATTGTTTAAAAGCAACTCCCTCTATATCGCTGTTTACTTATCATCATGGATCTTCAGGCTGTTACGATTTTGCTTGGCATCTACCTCTTATTGCTTGAAAAACAGATGGGATGGATGATGAAATGGATATTTAAATATGCCGCTGGATCGTCACTGAATGATGACGCAGTGAAACACAAATCAGTGCGGCATTATATAAGGTTATATATATATATAAGGTTCTTTCTACACGGAAGTGAAAAGGTTTTGTTGCGTCTGATTGGTTGGTTCATCGTTGAGATGTGATCACGGATACATGCCAGCATGCACTATTTACCTGAGAGAAATGGGTCTATCATTTCCCATATTTAACCTTTATTTATCTGAGTAGAACACACTGGCCATAAGAAGTCAACCCAGTTTTTATTAATATAATTAATGTTAAACAATGTGTGGTTTCCCATAGCATGTTACTCTTAACTGTTCTTTTTGTTATTCAAATAGGCTGGATTTCGGGTTGGTAATACATTGATTGACTGTCGTATAATGGCTTGGCATATAATCGCAGTGGCTTTCCCTTGCAATTATGCACGGATACTTTAGCGTGAGTGAATTTAACAATTGACTCGGTACAAAAACCTAAACCATTGTTAACTCTCGGAACCGAAGGGCCCAGAAAGCCCAAACAAGTGGGACACTATCAAGTTAGCAAGATCGATGTCGGTGTTTCAGAATGGAAAGGGGCCTCTATGTAGTCCATGTATTTCTTCAAGGAATCTCTCCCTTTTATTTGTGACTTTTTTTTCACACCCCAAATCTCTAGCTTGCCCTCTCTATTGAAAGGTAACGCAGCCAAAGGCTAGCAAGAACACTCCATTTAATGCTGGGATGCGTGGATAATTAACAAAAGCAGCCCTGTTTATGGAGTGCCCGCAAGCTAACATTGCATGCTAATTTGATTTGAGCCGAGAATCTTTTGGGGGGGCAACGGCATTGCTGTTGGGGGGGAAACAAGATGGCTACCAGCATGGACCAAAGCCTGTCCCTGAGCCTGGACTTCTGCTTGTGGCGCCTGAATCTCGCTTTAACATGTCCTCCGGGGTATTGCTTAAGCAGTGTGATATACAAGCACTGCTCGGTTCGCTTGAAACAAAGCGGTTTATAGAGGGTTTTTTTTTTTTCTTGGTTGGGCAGATGGTAATTTATTTTTTAAATGTAGCTCTGTAAATGAGAAGAATCAATCTATGCTGTTGTTGACATCAGCCTTGGCATGTTGCCTTGTGTGTAAACGCTTCAAGCCATATATTACCCTAATAGGTTTTCTAATAGTATCAACAGCACCATAGTATATCTTTGTCCAACCGTTTTGTTAAAACTGGAACTTCTCCAGTCAACCAACTTTTCTTCACATGGCTTTTCATTTGACGGTACTTTTTTAAATTTTCTATTTCATTTTTTTAATTTGTTACAAACCAATTCAGCCCTTAGTCCTCGTAGACTTCCTCGTAGACAATGGGCTGAATTGAATTCCCTCCCTTCAGACGGTATATTATTACCTTGCACCTGGGAACATTAATATCAGCCCCTGCTCCTAATGGCACCTATTGTTTGGAATGTCAATAACTGTTGTTGAAACGGCATATCCTTCTTTTCATCGCCTCCAAATATACAATTGTGCCGCATGTCTGCAATTGCAAAATTTTAAATTATATTATTTGTGGCAGACACAGCTTTTGCTGTGTAGGTTTTAATCACATCTTTTATAACATATACTTCACCCTCTACCCCTAGTGTTTAATGTTATTTATTATGAACACTTACTGTTGGTCTCACCAAGTACTTGACTTGCTAACTATTTTTGGTCCTCTTGCATACCCATCAAACACACACACACACACACACACACACACCATACCTACCTGTTAGTTTGGGTGTGGTTGTGGCTGTCTTCCTCAAGCCTTCCTTTTAAGTCACCGCCGGTGGTCGAAGTTAGTCTTTTGTCGCCCCAGCTGTATAACATGCAGACAGTCTGTCAGTTGCTGCTTTGTGGTATCCACTAATTACTGTTCACATGACAGGCCGTAGAGAATGTATGCACGTGTCAATGTTCAAATGACTGCAACCCTACCCCTATACAATTCTAGCTGAAATGTACAAATATGTAATGCCACTCTGTTTTACTCTTTGCTTTTATTTGGTGCCTGTAGCATACAAATAAAATCTGTGTGTATGTATGTATATTTTAGGGGTGTCACGATTTCGATTTGAGTCAATCGATCGAAATGAGCTTTTGATTTTGATCATCGAAATCAAAAGCATGTTCGACGGGATTAAAAAAAAAAAAAATGCTTTTAAGCTGTGGGGCTGTCAGCTAGTGGCTGTTTTTGTTTTTGTGTTAAACAGTTATTTCACCAATTTGGTGAAATAAGTTTTTGTTATATTTTAAATAAATTATTTAAATGTTACCATATCACACATACCATGTAGCCTATCTTTTTAAGAAGTTGTCAGTGCATAACACCAATGATCTGTTGATCTTTTCCAATCAAGACTCGATAGTCTAACAATGACATAGCTGTCAGTGCTGAATTTCTTTTAACACAAAAACAAAAAGACGAGCCACTAGATGACAGCACCACAACAGCTTAAAAATAAATAAATACATAGTAAAGTCAAATCGAACTGTGGATTTGAAGAATCGTGACTAAACTATTTTTAGTTCAGTGGCTCAACTGCAAGCTTGCTCTTTGATTCCTTGTCACAATATATCATTTATGCCATTTGGTGAACACTTTTTTAAACGTTTTTTAATAACGAGTGCATACACTTTTAGCACGGGTGGTCTGGGTGGGAATCGAACCCCTAACCCTGGCAACCTCTGTCAGCCAGGG
Organism: Merluccius polli; assembly: GCA_030340625.1. NCBI lineage: Eukaryota > Metazoa > Chordata > Actinopteri > Gadiformes > Merlucciidae > Merluccius > Merluccius polli. The sequence goes on from JAOPHQ010000893.1 coordinate 68,937, forward strand.
CAAAACACACTTTAGAGGTGTGGCATCTGTCCTCAAGTGAGCTTTGTCGTCCGTTATTAGGCCTTAGGTATTTTACATATTGACTAAGATAGGAGCTCAACATACACAGCTTCTTGCTTATTTCCACCCCCATCGCCTGATCTTTGATGTTGGCAGGTGATGAAAGAGCTGTTGTATAATCAAGTCATTCCAACTCAGCAGCGAACGATTCTCCATTCATCCTCTGGCATTAGCTTCCTACTTACACCCACCAAATGCAACGGCCCTAATCACACGCAAATAAAACCAAAACCTCAACTCCAAGGCCTCTAGTTGTGACCAAGATTACTCATTCATTCAAGTGGAAGTTAATAACCAACCACCCCTTTTTACTGTCCATGTTCAACCCAAGCACTTGTAGCCAGTTTCCACATAAAACACAAGGGTGCCCAGATGTACCCATTGGCCTTTTCTCAAACTGTCAGAAAACAATGGGTAGGAACAGCTGTTGTTCCACAAGCATGCAGTGATAATGTTCGTTGTTCTCCATTCAGAATGGCCTCCTTTGGCATTGCCCACAGGAACGGCTATGTCAATTAAGTTAGTGAGTACAGTGGATCTATTTCTTTGTTTACGCTTGTTTTAGCTGTTTGTTTTTGAAGGCTTTCCGGTACTTTATTCAACAGGCTTTCCTCATTGGCCCAACTTTCGACCATATATTTATTCGTTATTATGGCTCTTAGCATGTTCATTTGTAAAAATTAAAGTGCAGTAAGTCCTGGAACCTCCTAAATGGTGTAATTTCCATTGATTTGAATAAAAAGAAAATATAATAATCGGCAACCACCCACCATCATTTTCACCCTGGTAGCCTCACCATATTAATGGGGTTATCTCATGCTTCCCTGCCTAAGCGCACTGGAAGCTGTGTCATGCCATGTCCTGACAGAAAGCATTTCTGCCCCGCTCACGGGGACAGAGGGTTGACAACTCACTTCTGAGACCCGTCGAGGAGCTGACTGTCTGGCCTCATGCTTGAGGGGACAGGGGAGGAGAGGGGCGTAGGAGGGTTGGAGGGAGGGCTGTGTTCGGCTGGGGTAAGCATGGAGGAGGACAGACGGTGACAGTGACTTTGTTCTGTCCTCCCTCCCAGCTAAGCTAGCAAAAAGGGTCAAACCCCCTGGACACAATTTTAATCGCTTTCCTATGCTCTCTGCTTGGGTCCTTTTATGTTTGGCAAACTTAGAACCGCATGCGCACACAATTTTGCAGCTAATAAAGTGAGTAAGTGTGCCAATAATTTGTTTTTTTGTTTTCCTCACGTGGTTGAAAACTACTTATTTTTCTAGGTTCTAATTATAATGGTGGTCGAACCTCCTTCAGTTTCTCCCACATTTCCAATTTGGTCCAGCGCATACCCCACCTCCCCAATTAAACATTTGATGCCTTGCCCATATGAGGATGACAAATAAGAAGTTTAATTTAAACACAAAAATGGTTTAACCTATCAGCGATGGTTCAGTAGGTTGGAGCAAAATATCACTATACATGGCAGATCTTCAATATTCAATACATAATTCTTCCATAATTTTGCATCATGACCCCATCAGCATTGTCCCAGTGGCTACATCCTTTTGCATTGAAAAGTTGCGTGGCTCTCCTGCCTAACTGCTATCAGATGTTTAGTTTACATGACATGCTGGCACAAAGACGGCATGGGAGAAGAAAGGTTAGCCTGATTGAGGAATGTACACACCGCGTCCGGGCCTCCACTGTTGTAGTGGCGCTCTGCTTTCAGAAGAAAGGACCGGCAGAGCTCTGTGACCCGTGTCTCGGCATGTCGAAGGGCTTACTGCACGTCAAAGACTGACAAAAAATAAGACTGAAAATCATTCTTCTGGATATTTCTTCTGCAATAACTGCAGCGAAACAGAATCAATTTGAATTTTTTTTGTAATGTATGTAAAGAGTGTGCTCAATACTGTTCATAACTGGCCACGGTTTGCCACACACATTGCATTAAACCTGTCTTCACACTGCCCTATTTGATTAATGGCAATCTGCCCTTCGATTTGACCTGGTGGTGTTGTGAACTTGCTATGTAAAGTGTTTTTGATGTCGGCCGTTTAAATGCCTTCTAATGATTAAACAGTGTAGAGTACAAAGGTTCAAGAATTGGGGTATGTGTAGGGTTTGTTTCCCCCCCTCCCCATCTTTCGTCTTGATCAGGATTTGAAAGACCTGATGAAATGATGGATGAGTCTGCCCAGAATGAAGGAGTGGATTTAGCCGCGGGTCACCAAAGCCTAGGGCTTGGACACAAACCCCACCAGAGGTGCTGATAACTGCTGTCACCCCATTCAGAGGGCCCTGGTGTATTCGACCCCTGTGCAGCGTTTTAATGGTCGGCTATATGGGAGCTGTAGACGTCTGTACCGTCGCCATCTCTAAACACACACACACTCACACACAGACACAGCACAGTCCAGGCCTGTGGTTAGACGCAGCTGGGGAAGAATATAATCTAAACACTCACATTCTCTCCAATATACACACACAGTCATGCACATGACTCCTTTTCAACCGCACCAAAACTGTTGAGAGGCTTTTTCGAACGGCATGTCATGTCACTCACACCGCCGGGTTATTTTCCAAATGCCCAATGACAGCGGAAAGGGGCTGTTTATATTTTGCTTTTTAAACAAGTGCCTTGACCACACACAGGATAGATAGACCACAGCAGCTAGGCCTTCACTGTTCACATGACACCCCCCCCCACCCCCGACGTGTGGCTACATAGAGAACGGCCTGGGAAACGGCAGTGAGATGCCCTTGGTTAGTAAGAATGTTAACTTTATCAGACAAAAGATATGGCTGGCCAACAATCAGGGAAGAAAGGAATTTGTCCTATTAGTGCAATTGATGTGTTTACAGTGGGGTGAAATGAGCGTGTCGGCCAGCGAGTCATGTTTAGTTTTCTGGTTAGGTTGGCAGTTGGTGGGTGGTTCATAGTGTTTCATTGAGTTTTGTGGTAGAAGGCACCAAACCACTTCCTAGTAGTACAAAGTAGTTCTGTCATTTTTTACTTTAAAATTTGTCTTTCAAAATCTTTAAGGTAAAATGTGACAATTCCAGTCAAGAATTTGACCAATGTTAAAGATCATCCTCCTCGTCGATCAAAGTATTTTTGTTTGAATATCTTTAAAAGCCTTTAATGTAAAAAATGTGGCAATTCAAGTTAAGAATTTGAGCAATGTCAAAGAACATCTTACAAGGGATTAACAGAAGAATTCATATTCCGACGGCAGATCATTTATAACGGGGCAGCAGCGATGACAGAAATATTATTAATATCATGCAAACTAAACAAGACCAGATGTAAACATTGCCAACTGACCCCCCACTCCCAGGGCGATACTGGAGATTTGCAGTCATAATCATCACCAACGCTCTGTGTCGTGAGTTCCACCATGTAACCCAAGACTTCTTTCACAGTTGGGGAGGCAGCGCGGCCTGCCGATGACGCTACACAACTGATGAGAGCAGCGATTGCTTATGACACATAATTCATATATGAGACGCTTCTTCCACCAGAACAGCTCAGCACACCGTCTCCAACATCGAATTACAATAGACGACGTTCATCTCTCGAGAATTTGCCGAAGATCCATCTACAGAAAAATGTGTACATACAGCCACCTATGTTTTGTTCAATGAGACCACCAGCACTAAAACCCCCGCTTTTAGGTGAAGTAAACCCAGCATTTCAGATCCCGCTTTGTCCTCTTACCTCTTTGTGGGCAATGCAGGGGCCCAGGCTGCCTCTGCCCTGCAGGCCTGGCTTCGCTCGACCATCACAGCCGAAGGGACTGATTATCAGCAGGGCAGAGGTAATGCTGCTCTGCTCAGCATTAATTGGCTGATTAACATGAGGACAGTTTAGCACTTCACTGTCCCACACTCGGGCCATTAATCACGGAAGAGGCTTTGCCAGCTGAATGTCTGCCAGCAGCTTTAAACAACCCTATAAAGAGAAGCATTGGTGTGTGTGTGTGTGTGTGTGTGTGTGTGTGTGTGTGAAGGAGGGGGTATATAGTTTTGCATGCACAACCAACAGGGAGACGTGACCCACTCTGTCGGCCAGACAAAGTAATGCAGTCTTGGGCAGTGGTGTCGAAGGAACACCCAAATGAGACTTTGACTGCACGGCTAAAAATACAGTGCCCCTCCGTGAGGGAATTTAGCATAGCACGCTGTTAGCGTCTTGGCCGGCTAGATCTGTTTGGGGGGCTCCGAGGCTACATATAAAATGGTTCCACTACATGCATGTGTTACCATTGCAGTACCTCTAAAATGGGACTTGCAGCTGGGGAAGAGATGTGCGGCTCAAAGGTTACGCCGTTTTTTTCCCCCCCTTCCTCGAACACTCCTTGCAGGCAGCTTGATGGTACAAAGAACGGAGGGGTGTGCGTGTTCAGGTCGCACCGAGTGGTCCGCCTGTCATTGCATCACGTCTCCGGATCAGGAGGGCCTCCGAACTGCAGAAACATCTGCCAGCTGTCCAACAAGTCACATTTCAGTCCCCGACGCTCGTCCCCCGCTTTATCTCCTAACCTCTGGCTGCCCTCGGTGCAAAATAAATATTGTGTTTTTTTTTTAGAAAGGTGGATGTCTGAGGACCTCGGGCGTCAAGCTTTGCATCGCTCGTTTTCTTTTGTAAGCAACAGTAGAAAGCATATACCCCAGTTTGAAAAGAAAAAAGAAAAAAACGACTCTAAGACTACCTCCGATGTGCAAGCGTGGAGTGACAATGCTGAGGTTGGCACTGCTACCCCGGCCTGTGACTGTGTGAGCAGCAGCCAGGCAATTTATATCCGCTCCTGTCCAAAGGCCAGTCTACCAGGACATTGTCACAGTCTCTCGAGTGTTTCCTATCTCACTGATTCATATCCTCTTTTTGTATGGTATAGTGTCAATCTGGGTTGTCGCCGGCATGATCAACCCATCCACCACATCCTCATCCCATACCTCCGGCGGACATTTTAGTTCTGTTGCGTCCGTCTGCTTTGCCATTTGCCATTTAGTCATTTATCACAATGATAAAGAAACAACTTGGTTTATCCAAAACAACTTCAAGATTTTTGTTTTGTTTTAGATGCACATCATTAAAGAACTGACAGGGGGTTGGACATTTGTTGCGTACAGGTAGACTGTGGACATTAGGGTTCGAACCCAGAACCCTTTAGCTGGGAGCCAACCACCCTAGCCACGAGACTCTCCCCCTGTTCCTCTTTCGTCTTCTGTTTTTATGTCTTATCTTTTTATTTCACCTTGTCACATTCTCTCCAAGTCACAGCATCCTTCCACGCCAGTTTTTTCTCTCTGCCCCTCTCCGGCTGTGCTCTGCACGTTATCTCCTAAACGCCTCACAGCGGGATCGTTACCGCCGCGCCACTACCTCAGGTTAATGGGCACTCTGAAACGACCGTAATCTGGTAAACAGGATCTTCAAGCCAACGGTGTAAAAACCCCCACAGCATCGCTGTCATCGCTCCAAGGCTATTCAACTTGACTCATAAGTCACTAAAAGCTTTTCAATGGCTGCAGTAAGAACAACTTTATTTTCATGGTCACCCCACAATAACCTTAGTCTGGCTTAGTTTGGCTTTGTGTCCGGGCCAGTCTACTTGCATGTGTTGTTGTTTTTTCATTTTTCCATTTTACTCATCAAAGCGCTTAGTGTTTTTAGATTTTTTGTTTCTGCCAGTGCCATGGAATCGACTTCAGAAACCCTTATCTATGTGAATCTGTTTGTCATTGCCAAGCAGTCGATCAGATACAGAGTTCACGGTCGATACAGTGAGCAGCCTTTCCCCCCGATTCTCATGGTGCGCTTTCTGAAGAAGAGCCGCCTGCCATTACGTCGCAGTACCACCGACAACTCTGAAGGCCAGAGTCTGGCACTCGGTCGGGCCTCGAGCGTGCGAACGGATGACGTGTGATTGTTTTGCCTTTAATTTCCACCTGGGTCGCTCAAAGGTAGCAAAGGCGTGGCGCGGCGCGAAGCGCGAGCCAACTGACGTTCCCCTGTGGAGTCGAGGCCACGCAGGCTACAGCAGCTGTGTGTGCTCTCGGCGCTCGCGGTGAGTCAGGCGCACACCTGCCGCTCGTGTAAACACAGTATGGCGGGTGTTTGGTTATTGTATCCTGCTGTTTCTTTCTTCTCTTTCTCTTACCCTCCTCTTTGTCCTCCCAACCTTCAGTTGCCTACCTGTTGGTGCATTTGTCCGGCGGTAGAAGTGTGTTAGTCGTGTGTGTGTGTGTGTGTGTGTGTGTGTGTGTGTGTGTGTGTGTGTGTGTGTGTGTGTGTGTGTGTGTGTGTGTGTGTGTGTGTGTGTGTGTGTGTGTGTGTGTGTGTGTGTGTCAGTCATTGGGAACAGGAAGTGCCTGGTACACCATTAAAACGAATGTGTGGTTGAATCCACACACCTCCCCCTCCCAGAAAAAAAAAAAAATAGCTCAACCGGATGCATACATTTTTGAGTGGTGTTTTGCAAGTGGATTTGTACATTGAGGAGGTACTTACAGGGTCGTTACAGCCATTCTGTAATGACTGACTATTTCAAAGACTTCAGAAGGCGACCGTGTGGTGTGCGCATCTGTATCAAATATCAGACCCCTCTATCGAGCAGATGCTGTGTGTGTGTGTGAGTGAGTGTGTGTGTGTGTGTGCTTAGGGCCATTATATCATTATATATATATTTAAAAAAATGAATGCGACACAAAGCCCAAAGTTGTCTTTCTCTTTCAGCTTCCACTCGATGCAACAGGAAATGCCGGCATGCAGCCTGTTATCAATTTTGAGCCTCGGTAGCTAGTTTGGTGGATCACGTTCTGTCTTTGATACCCCTGAGGATCTGGCAGCTGCACTGCCCCCAGTCTCCGCCCCGCAAACCCCCCAAACATCCCAACTCCCCCCACCCCCAAACGTCCCAACCGCCCCACCTCTGCTTTCTTGCTTTGCTTTGGTCTCGCCTCGCTTTTCCGTTCTATCATCTGGTGGATAATTGTCCCTGCAGTTATGGGTTTGTTTGGTGTGTGTGTGTGTGTGTGCGTGTGCGTGCACCCGCACGTGTATGTGTGTTTATAATTGGAAGCAGCAGTGGCAAGTCTTAACTTCCAGTGTGCTCCAGCGAACTCACCTCGGTAGGGATGATACAATGAAGCACGTCAAGAAGTGTAGTTATTATAGTTTCATCGCTGGTGCGGCGCCGTGGGATTGGAGCAGTGTAAAGCCCTTTGGCGCGTTCTGCTGTGAAATGACAAAAAGCCAGAAGAAAGTGTTTTATGTGGCCTTTGTGGCTCATTAGCGCGTCCGAAATATCGTCCCTTGCCGTGTTTTCGGCGGCGTGTCTTGTGTAGTTTAATGGCAAAATATCAATATTTTAGTGAGATATTGTGCGGCTCTACGTGCATGTATTAATTTGCTCTTTGCAAACTATCTTTACTATCAGCTTTGACAATGTAGACTTAGGGTAGTAGCAGGTAGTAGCAGGAATCTGCAAGCAGGGATACACCGGATTATTAAAAGATAAAAATGTTTTCCCGCACGGCTATATAGTTCTAGGTAATTCACGCCCACGTGCCACACTGGGCGGTAGTCGTAGCAGTCTGCTCATGGCCATGAACCATCAAGTCTCTTGCTTCAGAGAGGACCCATCAAACCTTTTCCATTATAATTTGTTTTAATTATAAGTCGCTCATCTCCTGTGACCTCATCTTTATATCAGACAACCTGATATGGGGTCTCGACCCACAGGTTGGGAAACACTGTGTCAATGTGTTGTGGGAATGTTTTAATGGAGCAGCGATTAAGACTGTGTTGAAGGTCCTACGTTGATGTGTGTTGCACTAATGATTTGCAAACAGAATATAACGCGTGACACTAGGTGACCTCAAACATACACTAATGTCCAACCTCTTGGCCTACCTGCAACTTACTATCTAATATACACACACGAACACCCTAGTCACAACAATATCCTGCCCCACACACGGACAACTGTGCAATGCAGACGCCACAATTGATTTTAATGACTTGTCGCTGCACCACACAGTGGCTCTGTGCGGAAATAATGACACCGCGAGCACCACTGATGTGAACCAGATTAGTCATATGACTAAAAAGGGGTTAGAGAGGGGGAGAGAGGAGGGGTCGCAAACTGAAACGCAAACTGAAACAAACACCGCCACGCATATGAGCGGCTTCCAAAACAGTCTTGGGTGTTTTGTTCAGATAAAACTGCTCCATCTTGTCCTCTTTCCTCTCTGCTCTGTTGTGGCCCTGAACGGCCTCCCACTCCCTCCCTACACCCCCACTCCCTCCCTACTACCCCACCCGCACCTTACAAGCACGGCCAGGAATGTCCCAGAGCGCCATCTTTTTGTACAGCGTATAATCTATTTGTTCAGTTAGACTCTATTGGGAGACAAAGTGGATTCTTTCATTTTGATTTATGTTGCCGCCTGTCGAGCCTCGGCTCCAGCCGGGAGAGGCCACGATCGCCACAGAACCGGCCCCCGCTATGCTTCGGGCCCCAGCTTCGCATCGGGTCCCCCCCCCCCCCCCCCCCTGCCGGTACAGACGGTACTTCTCTCACGTGGCCCCTGACCTCCTAGACGCGTTTCCTGACCCAGGAAATAGAATTAACACCTCTGGCCAGGGGCCTCCGGGGTCCCACACAGCCCCTCACAGCTGTGCACTAGCTCTCCCCCCTTTGCAGCCCTGGGCCCGGAGTCAAGAGTCTAGAAAGTCCCTGCTGGCTGGCTCTGAACCGGGGTCTCTGGCTCGGGGTCTACGCAGCAACGGCAACACAGAAAAAAGCAGGAGGAATTCCACCGGCGCCCGGGAGAGACGGGGGAGAAAAAGCCTTTTTCTACCGCCAGCTTTTAGCACTCTGGGTGGTTTTTGAGGGGGTGATTCAAGTTCCACTTCAGTCCCAGAAGGCAACTTAAACCAAATGAGAGACATCATATTTCCTCCCCCCGCTGCATCACTTTAAGTGCTGCAGGCGGGACCATCAAAGGGAAACCTAGTCCTCCAGTGCTTTTATCATGCAAATGTTGCATTCAAATGAGCCAATCGAGGACCCCTTTCTTGAAGTGAGGAAACTGCAGGGTCTCTCTACATTGATCACAGGTGAACTAGTCACCGTCACAAGACAGTGCAGGCATTTTGGATAGTTTTACTGCATCTTGGTGTGGGTTAATTCTTTTTTTTTTTTACAAAAACTAAAAAATTCCCCGCGATCAGCATCACTTAATGCAAAGGCTCCCCTACAGCCCGTGTGTAGCGTTAACGGCTAAATGCCATTAACGCTATGAAATATCGCCGGCCGCGCGGTTGCTATTTAGTCTTGGGATGTTTTCTGATGTGTCAAGTGGGTTGTAAATGGGAGGATAAACAGGGGGATGGGTTCTGAAGAAGAGCAAAGTAGTTTGAGTCTTTATTAGACGTTAAATGTGAGACATATTTATGGTTCCCATTAAATACTTGCGCCTCAAGATATTCCTTGGGTTATGGTTCCTGATGTCCTCTGGCATATATGTGTGTGTGTGTGTCTGTGTGGGTGTATGTGTGTGTGGGAGGGTGCCTTTCTGTTTTCTTCATTAGCCCTGTGTGTGTCCATAGCCACACACACACACACACACACACACACACACACACACAGACACACACACGCAGGCTATTTGCACACTCGACAGATTATCCAGTTCCTGTGTTTAAGCGGCCCATGTGTTTGCATTTTAGTCACACATCAGCAATCTCGTGGGGCCACTTTGAAGAGTACTCCTCCAGCCCCGATCATAAAAAAAAATGGGACGAATAAGTCGTTTTTCACATCGTTTTGGAGCCTGTAACACTGTTTCTCTAATACCCTTTCACCTTGTGCCTCACCCTCCATCATGCACTTACTGCCCTCAGCCCTCCAGAGTGCAATGGTTCTGTGGAGAGATTTGCCATAGTCTTTTCCTTAAGGTGCTTCCCTTGAGTATAGACGTTAGGCTTACCGTAGCATAGTTCCACATGGACAAATCCCAATTTGGGCTTGGTCGTTTCACTAACTTTCTTTTGTTTATTAAATAAATGATGAAGAAAATCCCGTACTGCATCTACAGTGTTTTTTTCCATGTTTAAACTAACTTACCTAAGATGTCAAGTTATTCATTTTTTGGTTTTTTTTGCACTGTGCATGTGTATAAGAAATATACATACCCTCTTATGTCAGGCCACATGAGTACTTATTAACAGATAATTGTGGCACAATGCAGCCAATGTGTCATGCGTTGTCAGTATCACTGTATGTAACTCACATCTGGCCCTGAGGATGAATGCGTGCCTGTGGGTCTGTGTGGGGGAGAAAGTGTTTTTCTGGCCAACAATGTCTGACTCTCGTCTCCCGGTTGTCTTGTCATTCTACACGTCTGGATGTGTCTCTTGCATTGACCCGGCTGTCCCCCTCTGTCTCCACAGTACTTTGAGGTGCCCTTCGACTCCAACATGAACCGCACCAAGAACCGCCCTCTCGTCCGGGGCCAAATCAGGTACTGTTTGTTTCACTTTGTTATTGAAAGTGTTTGTTTATGAGTATTTGTGTATTTAGTATTTGTTTAATGCAATAATTTAGGCTTTTGTTTTTGACTGAAATTAAATAGTCACCTTTTAGAAAGTTAAACTTTCGCCAAATTAAATAAAAGTTGTTGAAAGTGCTCGCTCAGCACTTCAGCTTCTCAAAGGTTCTTTTAAGGACACTGAATTTTGCAGTTTCTCCGATTTTGGTTGTATGCTTCGATTATTTGATTGTTGCCTCACCTGGAAGTTGGATAAAAGCATGTGCTAGATGATTAAATGTCAATCCAACATGTCAAGAACGGCAACAAGAAAGGGAGTAGAGTGGAGAGTTATAAAGCAATGCAGCAACAGGCTTTATCCAGCTTGAGCCATAACATTACCCTACCTATCCAGTTGTGGCCTAATGCACTTTAGTAATTTCCCCTTATTAAAGATTGATCCATCTTATCGCTGCTGTTCATTTACATACTCTAATCTTAATCTATTACACTACAGGATATTTGTCTTTTTGATCTTTTTTCTTTTTTTGTTCTCTCCCTGATTATTATCAGTACACACTTTAAAAAAACAACAGCAGTACTTGAGCACTGCTATTGTCTCTGTTTACACTCCTCCCTGGGACCGCCGTACATAACAGAGCCGTAACTGGCCAATGAGCAAAATAGCCCCCCCCCACACACACACACCCTCACACACCAGGTGTGCAACACAATCTAGTTGCAAGGTTAGAAGAATAGATGGATACATGGATAGGTTGTGTTCTGTACTATCTTGCTCCACTGTTTTTTGATGGCAGATAACCTCTGTATTGGTGAGCAGTGAACCCCTCACATGGCCCACGCTTCCCTCTGCAATCCGACTCTGTAACCAGACACGCTCATTTGCTACCTGCCCCCTTCGTGGAGCCCTGCCATGCTCACAAACAAACTAGTCAAAACACACACACACACACACACACATACGTGTGTTCACACACATGCATGTTTACACACACACACACACACACACACACACACACACACACACACACACACACACACACCGCACTGACACCTCTTTCACTAATGTAATTTACCACATCCCTTTGCAGTACACACTCTTGGTAAGAGGCTCACAGACACTCCTCAGCTCTCATTTCATTTCATTCAGGTGCGACAAAGGCAACCCGTGTGTTGACAGAGACGAGACACCCTCTCGCAACCGAGCATGTCTACATTACTAATTGTACAAGAATTAACCTATTTTTCCCCTCTCATAGTTTACTATTGGTATTTAGTAATGTTGAGTGCCATGGAGCAAGCTTCCAGTCAGGTCCTGTTAGTGCTGCCTCCACAAGTCGCTAATCGTGAAGGGTCGCAATTTTTATAATAAATACATCACATTTTGCATGCCTGTTACACTACAATACCATTTAGAACTCAGCAAGAAGCGCTGTACCGAATCACAGACACAAAGCTGTGTGTGTGTGTGTGTGTGTGTGTGTGTGTGTGTGTGTGTGTGTGTGTGTGTGTGTGTGTGTGTGTGTGTGTGTGTGTGTGTGTGTGTGTGTGTGTGTGTGTGTGTGGGGGGGGGCTATCTCCACCCAGCTTCAGGGATTCCCCATTCACCCATTGACGTGCTGTTTAAATGGCGAACACTCGTCCTTGTTGAGTCAGCCATGGTGAGTGTTCTCTCCTGCTGTAAACACACCGGACGACCCCTGACCCCACCGCAGCCTCTCCCAGTCAGTGCTGCGCGTTGACCTGTCGACGTTGACGGCTAGGTGTGTGTGTGTGTGTGTGTGTGTGATACAGCACGACCGGCTCTTTAACGCGCACGTTTATCTCTTGCCTTCCTCCACTCTCTCACTGTCGGACTCCTTTTTTCATAAACACACACCACTCGTACACACAGCTTGTGTCCAGACATGGAGCAGCTGGGCCGAGCTGCGCTCTCTTGTCAAACAAGCCATCAGACGTCCACATTCTACACATTCTCTGCATCTTCCCCTCGATTGTGTTTTCCACAGACTAGACGACGGGGCCCCTGGCTCTTATAGTGTCCTTGAGGGACTCTCTGCCTCGTACGACATCGACATGGAGCTCAGTGGTACTTGATTATGCTACTCGATTAATAATTATAGTGTGGCGGGGGTGTCGATGTCTACAGGTTGTCTGCTGCCTAACCCTTAGACATCCTTGAGCAAGATTCTTAACCTTACCAGCACCGTAACTACCTGCATCTGAATATACTTAGTTGCGCTGGGTCAAACCGTCTGATGTGAAATGACTAAATAGTAAATGAAACGTATGGCCAAAAATGGACCACAGTATGAAGTTTGAACTATCGGAGAAAATAAACATTTACCATTACCATATTCTCCAATGAACTGCACCTCTATGCTACAGTACAATTTGGTAAATGTGCGAACGATAGCCAGATATTTTCCCATATCCACATCACCGTCTCCTCCATCTGTGCAGGGTCCTTTCTCTGATGGCACGACGGACAAATTGGCTTTCCTCAATGCTGAGTGCTTCTGCTATTCTGTAGTGGTCGGAAGTGAGTGATATGTAAAGCGAGCATTATGGGAAGCAAAGGGTTATAGGAAGCGAGGCAGCAGTGAGAAATGCACGACGTGCAGTGCTGCACAATATCCGGTGTCTTCCTCTTCGTTAGACTCACTTTAGTCTGCACACACATCACTGCGTTAAGCCTCCTGTGTGCTCTAAGAATAGGGGCTGTTTCTTGAGCACGACAAGCTCTCTGCACATTAATTGTGTTTAATAAAAAGGTTCACAAACTCCCCAATCACGGTGCCTTCTCAAATCGCGGGCGCCGCTTCATCGTTTGATGGCTTCATCAAATAACTCCAAAAAGTGCAAAAGGACCCTTAAATTAAACATCAGAGGAGTCGGGGCCCTCTTTGCTCTCCGTCTCATCCCTGAGCTTAATTCCTGGATGGCCACATCACGCTCTTATTTTGTGCTTCCATTACCCACCTGGCATTAGGACTGTGTCATCCTCTGAAACCCAAGGACAGGAGCTACTCTTTAGTTCCCCAGTGACACACTCCCTTCCCAGCCCCCACGGAGCGTGCCCACGGCCAGATTGTAGCCAGCCCCACAGCCAGCCTGCACGGCCCCACCTCAGCCCACATAAAACAGTCATAACACCACTAATCACATTAATGCCCCAATCTCCCTGGCCCCGGCAACACGCCAAAATAAAAGCCCCCTGTTTGCTTTCAGAAGAAAAGGGCCTGCCTTTGGTCAAGATTTTAATCTCTCCCCTCTTCTTTAATTTACTTGTGAGCGTTTACTGGTGAATTTGAACCAGACTTTGGGCATCCCTGCTTTTAATAAAAGACGAGGAGGAGGAGGAAGAAGAAGTCTTCGTCCAGCTAGAAGCGTGAGCTGTGGTTTCTGCCTAGCCCAGTTTTGATCTTCTGAGCATGTGCACGTGCTCTGTGTCTCGCCACACTACTTTTATCCCTGACAAACTCTTATCAGATAAGAGTCTTCTAAGCCCCTCCATTTGGAGACTCTGTAGTTGATTTTGTGTGTGTGTGTGTGTGTGTGTGTGTGTGGACTATTATCGTCTTATCTTTACTCATCACAAGGCCTCATAACTTTTCTGCCGATATTCCTACTGTTGCAGGGGAGCTTTTCTTTTAATATGTGTAAATTTGATTTGTTTTAAATAATAACAAACTTTATATACATCTTTTCAACACAAAGATCAAAGAGTGTGATATCAAATCAAACAGTTATGCAAAGGCTAAAGGTAAAAATAGAAACCATTTAAAAAGACAGTAGGGGTAAAACATGGAAGAAAAATATCCCATATCCTAGCCATGGAAAATAAGAAATAAAGGTGAAAAGGTTGTTTTGCTTTATCCATCTTTGTTTATTAACCCAACTCATTCTCTCTCTCTCTCTCTCTCTCTCTCTCTCTCTCTCTCTCTCTCTCTCTCTCTCTCCCCCCCCCCCCCCCCCATTTGGTTTACATTGGCGTTGTACATTTACATTGCCAAAGAACAAAAAGTGAAATAAGTTGCAACATAGGATACAAAATAATAATACAAAGTAAAATCCCTCTCTGTCTCTCTCGCCCTTTTCCACATCAGTCCTCTCCACGCTGTCTCCTTCGCCCTGGCCTGCGGCGTTCCGGGCGTGGCCCTGCTCACGCTGGCCGTCAACCCGCTCACGGGCTTCCTGGGGGCCCTCAACATCTTCCTGTACACATGCTGCTACACCCCGCTCAAGAGGCTCAGCATCGCCAACACCTGGGTGGGGTCAGTGGTGGGCGCCATCCCCCCGGTCATGGGCTGGACTGCCGCAACCGGGAGCCTTGACCCAGGTACCCGACTCTCTCTCTCTCTCTCTCACACACACACACACACACACACACACACACACACACACACACACACACACACACACACACACACACACACACACACACACACACACACACACACACAATTCCAAAATATATGCCTATACAACATGGGCATACAATTGTCCCATTGACAGAGCGTATGTGCGTGGTATTGCACGTGGCACTGTGTACGCACACGGCACATTGCGTATGTGTGTGTTCCATGATGCGTGACATATGCGTGAGCGCTAACGCGTAATGCACTCGCGTAGCAAATATCGGCCCATAGTTTTATTATATCGCATTACACCGTTTCATTCGTCATTCGCGGCTCCCTCATATCTCACACGTTGCTCCGTTCAACCACGCGTGGGCCAGGCTGTGAAAACCCGGCGCCTCTACAGGAATATTAAACACAAGAATATGACGCCGGAGACACGGCGAGAACACATTTTTCTAGCCATTTTAAGTCAAAGAACAGCAGCAGCGATGCTTTTGTCGAGTTCATATGTCCATATTTGGATTCCAGAGAGAGGCTCTGGAGCAACGCAGTGGTACTCCTGGGGTTTGTGGTGACATCACACGACAAGCTTGGGTTGTTCGCAGGAACGCTGCGTCTTTCAGCCGGCCCGTGCGCCTAATCAGATATTGGCAGGAAGAAAATTGAGGACCATTTGGACGGAAAAACAAAATCTAGAGTCCAAATGCATGTATTTTTAGTCTCGGCCTTTGTTTCGCAAATGGCGGGTGGGTTCATCTGAACCTCCGTGACCGGGCGTGACTCTCTCTCCCAGCCCCGAAGCCCACCCACCCACCCCCTTGTAAAGTTGTATTTACATACACCCCAGCTGCCCCTCTCAGAAATGTCAAGCTTGGCGACAGGGAGGGTGGAGAGGATGCTCAGAACTTGCTTGTTTGGTAGACATGTTAAGTGTTCTGTTATGGCAACGGGTTAAAGACCTCTTTCAGCATGTCTTTGCTCTCTGGCATTGGAAAAGCCAAAAACACACACACACACGCACACACATCTCGCAAGTTTACACTCCCCTCACCCACGTTTCGGGGTGAGCTCTCAATAAAAAGTTAATCATGACTCTATGATACCTTTATGCCCGGAACAGAAAGTGGTTCTTTTATAGCTGTTGTGGGTCCACTCGTTTCGAGAGGGGGCTGTTGAAACCCATAGCAACTTATGCTATTCACGCTATTCACAGCCGCCTATAGAACCCCCTGTGCTGTGGCTCTTACTTTGATAGGGATCCAAGCCCCCCCCCCCCCCCCTACCACCACCACCACCACCACCACCAGTGGATAATGAACTTGAGGGGTTATCAAAAGGTTGAGCCTGGATGAATACAGTGAAAGGATTTGTACAAGGCCACTTGGGCCGCCCCTACTCCCAAGAGACCTATCCTCTTTCCCGGGTGAAATGCAACGGCCTCTCCTGGATGGCTGTGTCCTGCTCCATCGTCTCCTTTCAAATAGGGACGGGAATCGGCAAGGACCTCACCATACGATATTACAGCATTTTTTTTTTTACATGTATTGCGATTCTGTCATCTCAGCTGATCTCAGATGCCCTGCACTCACTTGCGATGAGCACAAAATCCCTTTCTCACACACACACACACACAGGTCACATTCACTCTAGGCAGAACTGCAAAGGTTGAATGTACCGAAACCGCGAAAACAGCAGAAATGCACGTCGATGCATGTTTATGCCGCCTGCCTGTTTCCTTTTTACATTCCTACTTAAAGAATGAGGCGCTGGTTTCTTCATTGTTGTTTACTGACGCAAAGTGTACACACTGGTGTCTGAGGGAAACGGCCTAGATGTTGAGGGAGTTTGTGGCCTACGCGTTTGTGTCGTATGCGTTTGTGTCGTATGCTGAGCAGATCATGAGACGATCAAAGTGGGGAGGGGCAAACAAGACGACACTTCTGCATGAGAACCTTGGAGGTACTGCGATGTCGCAAAATGAACCTTTGACTGACCCCCCCCCTTCTCTCTTTTCTTCTCTCGTTCTCTCTCTCTCTCTCTCTCTCTGTCTCTGTCTCTGTCATTCTCGTTTTCGACACCCCCTCTCCCCCTCCCAGCCGCTCTGCTGCTGGGGGCCTTCCTGTACAGCTGGCAGTTCCCCCACTTCAACGCGCTGAGCTGGAACCTGCGCGAGGACTACTCACGCGGCGGCTACCGCATGATGTCGGTCACCCACCCGGACATGTGCCGGCGGGTGGCCCTGCGCCACAGCCTGGCCCTGGGGGGCCTCACGTGCCTGGGGCCCGCGGCGGGCCTCACCACCTGGACCTTCCCGCTGGTGGCGCTGCCCATCAACCTGTACATCAGCTACCTGGCGCTGCGCTTCTACTACCGCGCCGACCGCGGCAGCGCACGCAAGCTCTTCTTCTGCAGCCTGTGGCACCTGCCCATGCTGCTGCTGCTGGCGCTCACCTGCAAGAAGCCTGCCGGGGAGCGGGAGGTCGGCGATCTCACCGGCCCATCCTAGCGCCCCGGCCAACCCACCTGCCACCCTAAACGGGACCGAATGTTCGCAATCGAGACGGACGTCACGCTGAAGAAATAATAAACACTGGTAGTACACAAAATGTCCATGTGGTTTCATCAGGGCTGATGCTAGATCACTGTAGATCAGGGATTGTGTTGGCAAAACGGTTCATCAACAGAAAACGTGCCCCCCCCCTCCCGAGTTGCATCAGGGTTGTAATCATTTTCATTCTATGTATACGTGTGTACATATACATATATTCTCTATTTATTATTATAGGCAACCACCGATCCCTTACTATGCTGTATGTGACCGGTCTTAAGTGCTGTTAAATGTAAATTGCTAATGCGTTTGTTAAGCCAAAAGAATCTGCAAATGGAAAACATTGCATTATGTGAATGCAAAATGACCCCAGGAAACATGTGACTGACTAATGTGTGTGTTTAAAAAGAATAGCTTTCTGTTGATTAAAGCTTTGTATGTCCATGAAATTCCAACAGAGGAAAATAATCACGCTCTACCACTGTACTTTATTTTTTTAAGTAATCAATTTAATGTGATGGTTTATTCACATCTAGTAGGAATATCATGGGCAAAGGCAATGCTTCGATCCAACACAATTCACCTGCTCCAGGGTAATGGAATAATTAAACCTGTGCAACAAACAAAAAGGCTCAAATGTTCTCTTGCACTGAATGTTTTATGACCATACTATTGTTGGTGATGTAGTTATTTAGCTGCTCACACCCTTTACGTCCTGTGTGAACTCTATTTAGAGCGCCTTTAATTATGCATCAATGGTTTGCGCTTTTGATACCGGAGATAGGTGACTACCATTTGATTGTGTTCTAGTTTTAGATTATCGACACGCACACCGCTGACGTGCCCTGATGGACGTCGTTGTCTCCGTGTGGACCTGTTCGATGCAGTGCCGAAATGATCAGCCAATTAATCGACCTGTCGATTGACAGACGATGGATTGATTGATTCATTTTGATCGATTAATAATTTCTGCCATTTATCAAGTGGAAGAATAGTGATTAGGGTACCTTACCTTACCTTACCTTAGATTAAAATCCCAATGTCTGCAGTCTACCTGAAGGCATGCTTGAGCGTGATGCCTCACCCTACCTGCTCATTAATGACGATCTAAAATTCACAAAGTCCCTTTGGATCAAAGTGTGTGCTTTGACTAAATGGTAGTAAGTTATGTAGTTCCACATGTTTGCTGCTTATAGCATCAATGCACAATTTTGGTTGCTTTTCTTCAATGTGTGTTTCTCTTGGCTGCTCCTCAGAAAAAAACAAGCACGAGT
Source organism: Merluccius polli (assembly GCA_030340625.1). Lineage (NCBI taxonomy): Eukaryota > Metazoa > Chordata > Actinopteri > Gadiformes > Merlucciidae > Merluccius > Merluccius polli. The sequence continues at coordinate 87,734 of JAOPHQ010000893.1, forward strand.
TGTGCCTCGAGTTCACAGAACAAATCATAACCGATCGACCGTACGAAGTAATCTTTGCAACCCTAACTCATTGTATCCACTTTTGAGTTCACAATCTTGGGGACGGTGAGCGCTCGCCGACGTTGGGCGCTATTTAGCAACCCACCTCTGCACCTGTCACTCAACGCAGGCTCCCCCCTTCCCCTCTTTAACCCTAGTTTTGGTATTTGGTTACATTTCCATCACCCTGGCCCATCGGAACGGGGCCCTGTGTGTGTGTGTGTGCCCACCCTGGCCTCCTCCTCTGTCCATAAAAGGGGACCGAGGGATTATTTAGCCAAGGCCAAGTGAAAGCATGGAGACCTGCTGCTGCGCTTAATGCCCTCGTAAAGTGTCTGACCGGACCGGATACGGCGTTTCATATCAGAGAGCAAGAGACAGCCAAAGAGCGGGGGTGGGGGGGGCGGAGGACCAGCTGTTACAGTTGGGAGAGAAAGTGGGAGGACAAACACACCCGACCTGGTGGGGGGCGGAGATTGAATGTCGAGGCCAAACCTCCCCATGGTCCAGTGTGATGTCACACTTGGTGACCTCCACTCCAGTAGGGGCAGTAAACCTGAGGGTGGTGGGGGGGGGGGGGGGGTCTGGGTCTGGTCTGGCATACCATTACCCTTACCTCACTGAAGACTTGCCCTCTCAGTTAATGTGCATGGTTTGCAAGTTCAGAGACTTGGAAAAGATGGTCTCTGATGTAGGATTCAGTGTACAGGCCTACATATTGTGTATAGCATTTGCACATTCAGCTTTCCATATATAGGTAAGGCCTACATAGGTGGTCTGCTGAAGTCCATTCACCTGTTGCCTAGTTTTTATGAAGATAAACCTTTATTGCCCCAAGAGTAATTTGTCTTACACTTGGGAGCCACATAAGCACAAAAAAACAGCACAAATTTAATAAGTTTCCATTTTTTTCTTTGACCAAACATGAATTATCATTTATAGTTATCCTCTACTAGTCCTCTTCACAACAGATGAAAAACCTGAATCATGTTTATGCAACAAAGTCCTTCCAATTTAAAGTGTGAATGCATTATGTTTTTTTTCATTACGAAATAGTGACTTTAATTTTGATTCGTACAACTTTTGCTGTGCTATTCAAAAAAACGGTTTGGAAAACAGTGAAGTCCTCTGGGTGGATGTGCGTTTTATTTTGAAAAAGGGGGGACCCTCAATAAAAGCCTGCGCTGCGTCTGTAGCGCTCAAACCGCGGACCGACCCCAAGTCAACTGATACGCGCGGAGCTATACTTGAACATAAGTATCTCCTTGTCCATGGCCCTTTAATGCAGCACATCCATAAGGCCTGTCCGTCGTCTCCATTTCACGCCACGAGATCAGTCTCTGTATGAATTATTCATTTTATTTTTATTTTTTTCTCTCTCTTCTGTGAACGTGAACCAGAGGGGTTTTTTTGGGGGTTTTCTTTTTCCCAGCCATGTGCTTGGCCGCCGTCTCCATTATTACGACCCAACCCATGTGGTCTCCTCCAGGCCTGAGCCTGCAGTACTTGAACATCTCAGATGCCATCACGGCCCACCATGTCGCTTGGATGCGACATCCGATGACCTTTGGTCTTTTTCTTTCCTCGTCCTCGTTTGATTTCGCCCAACGCTAGGTTTTAAACTCGCACCCATAAGGCCCCCCCCATCCTCAACCTCTTTAACATGAGCTTGGTATTATGACCTTTAGATATATAAGGATCACCCGAAATATCAACCCTTAATCCACTCTTTAAATAACAAGACAGTAGAGAAGACCCTGCCTCGCTAAAGAAGAGTAGGCTATAATGATATTATAGTTTTCCTTTTCTGCTCATGTCTGACTCTTCTCCATATGATGGCACATGGGCCCCTATGTGCGCCTAAATGCAGAATTAGAAGACCGGCGCCTTGCAGGAAATTGTTGGCTTATGAACTAAAACTTAAAAACTAAAACTTTGTAGTTATTTGTCTTCACTGAGGAGGGCGAAAAAGGAAACCGCATGCAGAAGCGCAATATATAAGTTAATAAAGGTTTATTAGATTACTTAGCCTATGATAATGGGACTTGACCTTCTCCCGGGTCAAGTCCCACACGTTGATTTGCGTGTCTGAATTGCAATTACGCCTTTATTTATGTATTTACTTATTTATTGATATATTTATCGATTTATGTATTTATTTATGTATTTATTTATTTATAAGCGCATTAATCTCATCGATTTTAAGGACGTCGACGCCGACGGCAACTTCCCATTAACGAAAACAAGCGTTGTAATTGCAGTTTCTGTTTTGTAATTCTTGTTTTTGTTGTTTTGTTGGTGGATTATTTTAAACGCATGAACAGATGGTTTTAACCTAATAGGCCAAAGTGATGAAATAGAAGTGTTCAAAGATAATAACTGTTAATAATAATAGTAAAGTAATACTTAATATAGCCTAATATAGTAATGATAAACCTAATTATTTAAAATAATTATTAGTAGGCTATTATTGTTATATAGGCTATATATTATTATTTTTAGTAAGTTATTCTTAGTTATAATATCATTGTTTATAATATGCCTAACGTTTGGCCTATACATTTATTTAGGATAATTACTATTAGGTTTTATAAGAATTATAACTATTATTGCTGTTATTTGTAGTGTCCCGTTTGGCTGCGGCAACATATATAATAACGGTGTTTTGCTTTATTTTTACATTACGCACATTTTACTGGCCGTCTTTTTTAATTAGCCTATTGTATGTGTTGAGTTCATCTTAAAACATGTCTACATAACCCGAGCTTCCCTTTATAGTTAACTCAGAGTTAGGTTAATTAATGATACATAATAATGAGTTGGTTGATTTACCCCAAACTCTCGGACACACACATGGGCGCACACACTCATAAGCGCACCAACCATGGGACTAAACCAGTCTGGCTGTGATAATGGCTGTAGGCTACAATACAGCTAATCTGCTGCGTTATTTCTACATAATTGTTCACTTCACCCAAAGTGCAATTCATACGTTTTCAATCAGAGGTCTCCAACTGCAACGTTAAATAAGAAATCAGCCACCTTGTCCAATACGGAGTAGCCATCTGAAAACCGCATTCACTAAACCCCCAAAATCCTAAATATCATATCAGACCTCCAACTAAATCAACGTTTCTCAGTGCAGAAAGTTAAAAAAAAAAAAACAAACCTTTTAAAGCTTCACATCTCGGGTCGTGCGGGCCAGCAGGACCGGGTCCCAGGATCCCACGGGTCGGAGAGAGACGCCCCCCCCCCCCCGTCCCCCCCCACTCTCCCCCCATTCGCCGGGTCCCGGGATGACGCGGGACCCGGGACGCATCATCCCGGGAGCCGGCTGAAAAAGTAATCCCCTATACGACGAATTACTTTTGCCGTCGCCGCCATTGGCGGGATGCTCACGTCAATCACCGGCATGTGCACGCCCCCCCCTCCTCGTGGTCTATAATAAGGTCTAGTCCTGGTCTCGCGGAGAGCTGCAAAACGAGCCTGGAGGAGCGCACGGAGCGAGCAGGCTCCCAGGGAAAAAAAGCCCACTGTAAGTGCGTCTCTGTCAGCCTCTCTTCCCCTTTATCCACGTTCACGCCACCATAATTATGGTGAAACTTTTGCTCAGTGACTTTTCATTCATGGATTTATAGCAAAGACCAGCTGTGAATAGTAGCCTATCTTTTTTTATTTTTTTTGGGGGGGGGGGACTTATTTAATTGGTTTGCATTTTCCAAAACGGGCATGTGCGCAATCTTGCAAGGATTGTAGAAACCGTAGGACGATTATTCGTGGGGTTGTTGGTTTTTGTTGGGTTTGGGTGAGGTGGTGGTGGTGTGGTGATGTGTGCAAATATGCGTCGCTGGATTATTATGGTATGCACTGAAAAGGCTTATGGAATATAGCCTGCTCTGCCACAGCAGTCTCCACCACGCGTGCCCGTCGTCCAGCCCGGCCATCAAGAAGAAACTCCTGCTCCTCGGCGTCATGTTCCTGCTGTGGGTCTACATGCTCTACTCCTGCGTGGGCTACTGCTCCGGCATGCCTGGTGGCTTGGTGGTGGTGGACGACAGCCGCCAAGGGGGGGGCAAGGAGGGCACCGGGTCCGAGCCCGTGGTGGGCAAGCGGACGGACAACAGCCGCGTGGACCTCATGTCCAGGCTGATGCCCATCAAGCCTCAGCAGCCTCAGCCTCAGCAGCAGGCGTGGATAGACGACGCGGAGGCTGACTACGACGAGCCGTCCGTGAGGACCGCCGTTTCCAGAGATGAGGTCGAGGTGGACCGGACGAGCAGCGATGACTGGGACGGCGAGGTGGCGACGAGAGAGGAGGAGCAGCAGCAGGAGGAGCAGCAGCATCACCAGGAGCAGCATCAGCACCAGAGGTCCGCCGAGCCCAGCGCCATGTCCAGCTTCTCCAACGGGTCGGGCAGCAAGAAGCTCCCCCAGGCCATCATCATCGGGGTGAAGAAGGGCGGAACCCGCGCGCTGCTGGAGTTCCTGCGGGTGCATCCGGACATCAGGGCGGTGGGCGCGGAGCCGCACTTCTTCGACCGCAATTACAACAACGGACTGGAGTGGTACAGGTACAGACACACACATAAAACACACACACAGATGGACACACACACACGTTCAGAGTCTGGATGAGTTGCTTTTTAGTGGATGGGTTTGGTGGATGAGGTGCATTCCTGTGCAACTGCTTGCGCGCACCTATTATAAGGGTGTATATGTGTGGGTTTTACTGTAATTAACGACGATTTATTAAGAGTGTTCAGTAGCGATCCTAGACTGGTTTATTATAATTCGTTTTGAGGGATACAAAATATTCACACATGCACAGACTGCGTTGAATAATTGTATTTCGTATATTTTGTTAATTTCAACAACAAAAAAAGACCTCGGAGAAAAATCGCCACACATTGCCCAACCGTTAACACAAACAATTGAACAATTAAGGTTATACTGCTCAATATTTCAAACTAATTGCTTCGTATATGGCATGTGTGTGTGTGTTTTTTTTTTGTTGTTTTACGAGAAGAAATTACTATTTTGTCCTGCTTTACGCGCGGTGTGCGTAAGTGCGCTCAGCCTTTTCCACGGTACGACCGTCCCGCTTTCCGCGACGTGCAGTGATCTCTGTTGGGCACAGTGCAACATTACACACCGTGGTGCACTGCCAAGTTTTAAACATTTTAAATACGTTGACCCATTATCCTACATTTAGTTGTATGGATACATAACGTGATAATGTGGCTTTTATCCGCACGTTATTTACGCACACATGCCTATAATTAAACGATATGTGTTTTTTCCCCCCGATCTGATTAAACTGTCGCTGTGTAAAAAAAAAGTTCAGGAGCACATTTTTATTTTTAGTTTGGGAATATGTTGGCCTCGGCTTTTTTAATTGAATAAAGTCCATCCGAGATGTTGCGGGTCCAGCCTCCCTTTTTTCTGAAACAGGCCTATTTCCACGTAGCCTAACCTCTGACGGCAAGCCTAGTTTAAATTTAGATTTAGTTTTCCTCCAAGTGACTCTGGGTTTAACGGAGTAAGGTCTACAAAAGCAAGACAAAGTCCAGATCCTCTTAGCTTTCCGCAAACCTTTTTCCACGTCTTCACGGGGTTGCGGATCTAGCCATATATATGATATGGTGAAGTGGGGACTTGTGTGTGATAAATAAAATAGGTTTTATAAGGGCTTAGTCGATCTGAAATGACCACACTGAAATGACACGCGGTTGACTTGTCACAATTGAACAAAAAGTCAACTCCGTAAGGCCGAATAGCCGGCATTTTCTTAAAAGTTAATTTGAACAAATACCGTTTTATTTATTTATTATTATGCAGTTCCGTTGGGAATAATCCAGGGCTACAGTCTACTTTTTATTTTTAATTTGTTTTTGTTTTTTTCAAATCCTTCAACTTGTCTTCAACAAGTTGCCCACACATTACTTCCATAAACTCTGAAGTTTATGTTTGCTTTAACATGGAAACTTTTTTTTTTCTCCCCCCCTCTGCTTTAATCTTTACTTTCCCCCCCCACACCCCCGACGGGGAAGGGGCTGAACTAAAAGCCCATCTAAATGCCACTTTTCATTGCTCGGTCGTTTGAAAGAAACGGATTTGGTGGGAGATCCCCCGTTAAATATGCAAGGCCTTAAATGGGGCCCCCAAAAAGTGGAGCAAAACCAGAGAAAAGATGAATGGTAAAGCCTGAGTGCTGGCAGCGTTGGAAATAAAGACATGGTTTTCCATTAGTTCGGAGTTTAAGAAGAGACCACGGGGTTACTTTGATATTGTCTCCTACAAATGTACTCCCAAGTCTTTCACTTCACTATTCTCTCACCATGCAAATGTTTGTAACACGACTTGTCATCTAATGCCAGCAATTATTTATTTTTATTTAGCTGGTATAATTTAAGACTAATTTAAACCCATGGTGAGAATATGAAATTTAAATCCATGGTGAGAAATGTGCACAATAATTTGTCTTGGCAGATATTAAATAAGCACAAATCTAAGATCAGACTTGAGGTCTGTCTTTAATATTGCAGAAGCAGACTGTCTCAGTACCTGCACGGCTAAAAAGTAGGCTATAGCTGTAGAGGAATATCACATTCACATAAGCAATACAAAAGTTTTTTCACACCACTTTTTCGGTAGCCTGAAAAGCCCTTTTAAAAGTTTTGTTTGAGCATAAACTTAGTGGTGTAAATATTTGCTAATAATTAAATATATATATTATCACCTAGGTATTTACATAATATTTCTGGGAAGCCAAGAAATAAACTCTTGTTCTTTTGCCAAAACGACTTGTCCTTGTTTATCACTTATGAGAACATGCTTATATGGGAATTTTCTCTCCCCAAAAATGTACCAAATGGTCTGGATGTCCTCTACCTTGAAAAGCTGCTGATAGCAATGCATATCCCGCCCTAACAGCTGGTGTACACTCACTACACACGGAGGAAGACGACCAAAAAAAAGTAGTAGTAGTTAAGTGATTATTTATCTTGAATGGCGTTCCTCTGAGATAGGACATCGTAGCGTAATCATACGTTGTTGAGCCTCCTAACACACTCGCCAGGAGCCCTGGTCATTGGAGAGGGCTTGGGGAGACTACTGGAATGCACCACTTTCATACACTAGACGACTCTATTACATGGGAATCATAAAAATTAACCAGCGAACCATTTAAAACCTTGAAATATAATCCAAGGGGTGCAAAAGACTTTGCCAGGGTGAAGGTCGTTTTTTGTTTTTTTTGCAAGCATTTTTCGGTTGATTTGTGCCTGCGAGCCCGAAAAGTTGCTACTTGTTTGCATATTTGTGCAATCTTTCCGCTTTCCACACTTCTAGTTAGCTTGTACCACGTCCTCCTCCTCCCTGGACCCAAGGGTACTCACGTTAACAAACTGGAAGTCCACCAACTTCACATGCAAAGAAGAGCAAGAGGGTTATGTACCAGATATGTAGGCCTATTGCAACTCAAATCAGAGACAGAATAACATAATAACTATTGCCATTGTACGTTGCACTTTGCTTTGTATTTTTGCCAAAGACAGACGTATTATTGACATGGTTGATTCCTTTTTTTGCACATTTGCATTTTATACACATTTGAACAGTGAGGTTATGGATGTACCCAATGAGCAGTAGAGATAGAGAGGGAATGAGATGGTCAACTAGAGCTGGTGCTATGGAAGGGGTCTGGTAGCTTGAAACTAAATAGGACTCCTAACTTGTCAGTTTCTTTTGGCAGCTGTTTTGTAGGGTTAGGCAATGCACAGCAAATGGCTGCTCATGGGATTGAGTTTTAGATGCCGTTATTCTTATAGGAGTAACTTGTAAACGTGATATGCCATATTTATATAAGGCTATTCATACAGCGGGCTCCGTTTGTGTATGCATTATTTTCGTTGGCTCGGCCCTGTTAACTACTTTCGTATATATCCTTTAATTTCGTTAGATCTCGAAAAGGCTACTTGGTGTCACTTATTGAATTATAGCATATTTTGATGTCTCGGTTCTACACGGGAGGAGAGAGTAACATGCTATTTACAAATAGGCTACTCATTGACTACAGTCATCTTGTCTTTCTGTCAGTCTGCGGTGTGTGTCCCCTTTTCTCTCTCTCCCTCTATTCCATTTGAGTCTATTGGCTATGAAGGGTCTGTGATGTGTAATTACTGGGCTGCGGTTTTGCTGTTGTGTCGTCGACTCTCGTCATAGGCTGGGCTGTCGGGCCCTGGCACTGAGGCCCCAGTGTTGTGTTTTTATCGCTTAGCTTGTAGGGACTTGGCTGGAAATGCATTGGGGAGGGGAGGAGGGGAGGGCCTGTTTTTTTCATTTGAGAGTATTATGTGTTCCCCTGTGTTGTGTCGTCTCGTGTTTTTTTCTAAAAAGGTGAATCACTTTGTGTGATTCATTAAAAGGTTGGCACTAGCATTAGATAGCACTATTATAAAGTGTTTCGTTTTTTTTTAATCACATTCTGTTGACACTTATATAAGCAATATAGAGCACATTCACTCTGCATGGCTTGCTTTCAGTGAAGAAACCTGTGTGTGTGTGTAGGGAGGGGGGTGGTGCTTACGATCAAAGGTTAGTCTCAAAAAACAACAACAAAAGAAACAGACAGGATTGGAACGACGCCATCCCTGAGTTAGGGTGGGAGTGTCACGGTGGTCAACCTTTGTATCTTGTCTGTGATAAAAAGAAAAAAGTCCTGCAGAGGTAAACACACCGTTTAAAGCAGCGGTGGTGGCGACGGCGGTGGCGGTGGTGACGAGGGGCTACTTAGAGCACCCCACAAGAAAGAAACAAGGCGGGGCCTCTGTTGAGACCAAGAGGGGAGAGGGAAAGAAAGGAGTAGAAAAACAACGGTGCGTTTGTTCTGCCGTTGCTTGCGGAAGTCCGTGAGCCACTTGAACGCTGTTATCAAAAGGCAGGGCCGTCCGCCCCGTTGTTCCCTACGAGCGGAGCCAGACTGCCGCCACTGTCCCATGTCGAGGACAGTTCTGGGTGGCTGCACCCCCATTCATCGGCTCACCACAGGAGTGCTCCCGTTTCCAATGTAGGTGACCCTCTCCCCCCCCCCTCCCCCCACTCTGACCCTGTCCCCCCTCCCCTCCTACCCTCCTCTCCTTGCAACGGCCACAGGGATCCACCTGGCTCCATTGAGGTCCGATGAAAAGGTTTCAATACACGCAAAAAAAACATTGACAACTTGGTCATGTTTGCACACATTGGGACACTGTGTGTGTGTGTGTTTGTAAAAGTCAAGGAAACACGACACAACATTACGGGAGACGTGATTTCCGGAGGCTCCCTGCTTCCTGCAGTGTTGTGACAGGCTCAGCTGCAAAGCCACACGTCATTTTCGTCTCCAATCACACACACGCCGAGAAGACAGCAGACAGCCGACAGCACAGACACAAATGTCACCGGGGCTCTGCGGCCCCTCCTCGGAGACAGAGGGTCGTATTGATCGGTCAGGCCTGATTGGAGGTAATGTAAAGAGCCGGGTTAAGGGCCGTTGACGGGGTGGGGTCAGGTCCACGTCTGCTGCCTGACAAGATCTGTGTGGTGGCCATCTGCGGAGCAAGCGCATCCCTACCGTCCCCGTCGGGGATTGATGGATCCTCTTCCACAAATGCATAAATAAGAGCATGGCCTTTTCTCCTGCTCCATTCCAATTGGTTCTGATCATTTGTTGTTTCTTTCTTTTCAATGTCCTTCGCGGGTAATCGTGCGTGTATCGACCTTTTTTTCACGTGAGGGACACACTAATGCCAAGTCGCTGGACAATTGGATCTGTGAGATTGCTTCCTGACTCCTTGTTAGGGAACAACTTGGCACTCTCCGGGGGGAATGGCTCCACCTGTTCCACGCAGTAGCCTTCCCATGTGTAGCGATGACAATCTCCAAAAACCATCCCTCTGTGTTGGCTTAACTTCTACCTCAACCTCCCCAATGAGCAGATTATACAGCTTTGTGGTGGTTATCCTGCACCCCCCCCCCCCTTGAAAAAACCCCTCTGTTGTGAACCTCTGTTGGTCCCCTTTACCCAGATGTGAGCTTTTGCTGTGTTGTGACGTGCGTGTTGTGAATCCTGCCATTTAGTTGTGCTCAGTTCACCCTATCCTGGGCGGGTCTCACTGCTGGCCTCAGTGACCACGATAGGCCATCTTCCACACAAGCCTTTTGCTTTGGAGAGATGGAGCGAGAGAGAGAGAGAGAGAGAGAGAGACAGAGAGAGAGGCCCTCTATGGTTTTGGTGCCTAAGCTGGCATAGCCCGAGCCAGAACAGAGGAATACCGGGGGGTGGAGAGACCAGAGAAAGGGACGCTTTTATCCCCCAAATTACCACCGGCTAATTGTGAAAGGGCCGACCTGGGGAGAGGGGAGAGGGGAATGGGCGCCACCCACCCCCACCCCCTCTCTCCCTTCTCTCTAGCCACCCTAGTGTCCCAAAACAAAGTATCCAGGAACAGTGAGGTGAATACGCACGGCCTCATGGAGCGACCTCCTACGAGAGTAAAAGGGGGGGGGGGGGGGGGGGGGGGGGAAAGGCCACAGAGGCTGACAGGGACTCACTCTTAAACGTTAGCACTGGGCTGAGAAGAGAAATGGACTTGGATGGAGATGGCTGGCTCGTAGGCTGGGAGAACAAACACAAGCACACATGAAAAAAGGAACGGAGCTATGGGTGGCACTTGTTGGTTTGGCAAATTTGCTACGATTGCTTTAGTACCTCCATTTCAGACATCCGCTCGTTTATCTCCCAGGATAACGGCAATGTACTCCAACAGAGAGAAAAATTATATGGTTTTGAAACTAGTTGGATTCAGAGATAGCCATTTTCGCCTTCCTCCACACCCCCTTGTGTAAAGACCACCCCTCCCTTCTGTGTGAATTAGGCCCTCTTTAATGAGGTGATAATTCGGAAGTTGGAGCACATGTCTAACAGAACCAGACCCCCCCAGAGAGTTAACGGTCATTATTTCACTACTAAATAAACACTCATTAGCGCATTAAAAATAAGTGATCCCGGAGGCTGAATGAAGGAAGTGGAACAACTGTTTGCTGTAGCACAGATCTGCTGACGCTGAGTTGTTCCTATCGCTGGGTCAGTCAATGCACCCCCCCCCCCCCCCCCCCCCCCCAATCTCCACTTCCTGCCAGACCAGTGAGACTGACTAATCGTTGCAATTTTGTGCTTGTCGAGAAGGAGGAGGGAGAGGAGGAGGAGGAGGTGGAGAAGGAGGAGGAGGAGAAGGACGAGGAGGGATATGTGATGACAGCAGACCTGTAAAGCTTGACTTGTCCTAGGTATTAAATCCCATAGGTGTCCATTAGACTGCAGGGGAGTCTTCTGGGAAAGAGCGGGGGCAGAGAGAGAGAGAGAGGAAGAGGGAGAGGGAGAGAGAGAGAGAGGGAAAGAGAGGGAGAGAGAGATCTCCTGAGGTTCCCATTAGCCCGGGCAGTAAAAGAGCACAGGGCTCATTAGCAGAGTTGTGCTGTTATCTCCCAGCAGCACCATTGGTGCATGAAACTCGTCACTCCCACCGATCTTTCCCAGGGGCTGCTGGGTTATCTCCCAGGAACTAGGAGACAGGCGAAGAGCCCTCAGCACCATCTCCACGACAACCAGGACGATGGCGGATCAATTTCTGCTTTCTACTTTGTGTTTTTTTTCTTCTCTCCATTGTTTTCTAATCGGCAACACGAGACAGAGTCATGCCTTTTGTTTATTTTCCTTGAGCTTTACACGCCTTTATGTTTAGTACTCCCAAAAATGTATAGTGGCATTAAAAGCCAACAAATTTGCTGTAGGTTGTCATCTATTTTATTGAAACAAATGCACTCCCTTTCCTCCCTCTGCTTCGCAGAGTGACTTGTTTCCCATAGCAAAGATTAAAAGATAAAATATATTTTCTTTAACTCCTACTGGATACAGTAGGAGGGTAAAAATAAAATATACTCATCACTCATCACCCCAACTGCCTCCCACTCTCCCCCCAACACTGAAATTATGTAATCTTATTGGCCCCCACCACTGACAATCCCAGACATGCTTTTGCAGCAGAAATGGTGAACCCTTGGCTCCAGTTTTTAGCAGTCATTGTCTTGTCTCTGATGAACCGCGAGGTATTGTACGAAGCAATAACTCGGCGAGGGGTCCAAAAGTTAACCACAAGCAAACATGCCTGGAGATCACATCTGTCACCTCCCTCCTTCCACTCATTCCCCCGAAATGAGCGGTTCATTGTCTCGACGGGTAGCTGCCGCGAGTACCCAATTTAGCTAATCATGTGCTAGCCTGGGAGTCTTGTCGTCATTTGTAAACCATTAACCCCCTCCACATCTGTGCTGTAAGTAATAGAAGCCAAATAATATGAGCGCCAACATGGGAGGATGAACCATATTCAGAGCCTATGGAAGATTTAATCCCCCCACCCCCCCAGCTTGCTCTCGCTGTGGCTTTTCCGCCTTTGTTGCTCACCTGCATCCGAAAGGTGAGCAGACAGCTATGGATGACAGCCTATTCAAACTGGATGCAAATTCTTGTTTGCCTCCCCTCTCATTCATTGTGTATGTGTGTGTGTGTGCCTATGTATGTGCACGCGTGTGTGTGTGCATGCTTGCATGTTTTCTCGTGTGTGTGCGTGTGTGTGTGTGTGTGTGTGTGAGCGTGTCTACGTCTTGGGATGGGGGTGGTGACATATATGTTCTTCTTCTCCACTCTGTTTCATCTTTTATTCATCTGCGCTGTAGCTAGATCAAGGAGTCACGCGCCTCTTGGTGCATGTCAGGTGTCTGTAAATCTGTCACAATGTCAGTGCATTCTGCCTGCCACACACACCGGCATGCACAATTGCCTGGTATATACACACACACACACAGTGTGTGAGGAAATACAAAAAAAATTCAACGCATATGAAAACAGGGGCCTGTCACAAAACAATACCTATGCACAACATCACCGACACCACAAAGACACCATTGGTTTTCAGGTTGTTTACCATTAAAAAGTTATTATTTATAGTTTTATGGTGTATTTTTCAAATTACGTTTAGCTGTTTGTCTCTTCAGCTTTAGGTCTGAGGGGGGAAACGCACCCTGCACATACTGCAATGTGTGAAGCTGAGTGCTTAGTGGTGATTAAGTAACACCTTTAGCTAATACCTAGTGCAAACACACTGATTGCTGGGAATTACCAGCCGTAACCAAACAAGGCGTGTGTCTAAAGTGTGAGTGTGTGTGTGTGTGTGTGTGTGTGTGTAGGTGTAGCACTGAGGTTAACACAATAGAGACCCAGTGCTCTTTTATGTTACCATGCAACTCATGGCGCTAACTCCACGAGCACAGAGAGAGAAGGAGAAGTAAACATCGCTTGTTTGTTTGCGATATGACGTGTTTTCCCCCAGCAGGGCCCTTAGTGTTACCACATCAGTGTTAGAGGCGAAGCAAAATACAACAAATCCACAGTGTGGATGTGGTAGGTTGATGATGGTTGTCCTGACTAGATCAACTGGTAGAGCACGGCATTAACGTTGCCAGAGTTGGGGTTTGATTCCCACTGGGTCCACCTATGGTCAAAATGTATGCACTCAAAGGTGTTGTAAAATGCTTTGGATAAACGTGTCCACCAAATGATGGACGTGTGTGTGTGCGTGTGTGTGTGTGTGCGTGAGCCCTCTCCTTTGCTATCAGTCTAATCATCCTTTTCAGCAGTCCCTGCGGTTTTTATTTATACTACATGGTCAGCTTCTCCACAATCGCTCCAGGGTTTACCGCCGGCGACGGCTGCAGTTCGCTCAGTAATCCACGGAGCGAACAGAGAGAGAGAGAGAGAGAGAGAGAAAGAGAAAGAGAAAAGAGAGAGAGAGAGAGAGCCCCATAGGATGCCACACATTCCTGCATTGTTTTGTTTTGAAACGTGTGAATGGGCAACATATACCCTTAAAACCAATGTTTCTCCCAAAGGAAAAAAAAGATTTTGAAGAAGAAACATTTCTCCTGGTTATTGAATGGAGAGAGTTGTGCGTGTCACACTTGCCTGAGGACCCCCCCACCACCACCACCCGCCATCGTACCACCGAAGAAATGTTTCTTCGACAGCCCGACCTCACTTAAGTGTTTGCAGGGCATAACAGAGGGGCTTCATCTAGATGTGGTGGGCTGTAATACGCCGTGAGTTGTGCTTTTTGACATGCAGCCCAGGGACGCAGTGTAGTCCGTGACACAATATGCAGCGGTTAGCTCTCTGTTTATTTGTTCTTCTGAATGAGTCTCAGATGCCTCCCACCACCGCTACCACCACCACCACCACCACCACCACCCCCCTTTCCAACACACCAGGCGATGGGTCTCAGCCTGAAACCAACACTAGGCCTGCTGACCGCAAGACCTTTACACCTCTCTCTCTCTCACTCTCGGTCTCGCTCTCTCTCATTCAACTTCTTTTATTTTGTCTTGTATTCTCTGTCTTTTCTCTCTGTCTTCTTTTTCTTTCTAACTTTCACTCTCACAAGTACCGAAAAAGAAAAAAAGTCCTAAAAACAACAACCCTGTATACTACCCTTGCGGTCCACAACTTTTTCTGATTTCGGGGCAGGCGTGATGGATGGAGGTGCTGTGTCTTTCTGGGTTTACATGCAGGGTCAGTAGCTTCCCATGCTGGCCTGACCCGCGGCAAGCTCTTGATATGGAGGCTACGGTCCGGGGCCCTGCGATCACTTCCCCTCACTCCCACTTTGGGTCAGAGAAGAGGGGCATACGCTAGACTAGACTAAACTGCATAGCAAGAGTGTGCGAAAAGTAAGACAACTGCAATCATATTCCACACAATCATATAAGCTGCAATATTTTGAGCAAAAAAACAACCAGGGCTCCTTTTGAGTGCCTTTCATTTGAAACAATCAATGTAGAAGTCTGTACCTGATGGATCATCAGATCGTCACAATGAAAAGGACGTTTCTAAGGCTGGATCTGTCATCCAGGGCAGAGACTAGTGATACTAGGCTAGAGCCTGTATTACTTCTAAAACCGAGTCGCAGACAGATGCTTCTAAGGAGCTTACATTCATCAACCTTTCAGAGTTTCCAGTGGCACCATTATTCAACCGGGGGCAGTTAATGTGAAGCAATTGCACTGGCAAGAACTCGGTCTCTTTCGGGTGGATGCTGTTGACCGGCTCAGTGGAGTTATTGGCTCATGGTGAGGTGGCCATTATTGGATATTTTAATTGACAAGCAGTCATGTGTAGATGAAGACAAACATACTGTATTAACACGAATATGGGATGACTTGGGGCCATTTCCTTTCATATGCACCAACATGCAAGCCATATTGTGTTGTTATTCCTCCAATCTTACTGCTCTCTGAAAGATATTATCTCACACACACACGTTCCCTCCTCCCCCCTCAAGACTGCACTGCTAGAGCTCAACTTAAAGCACAGATCTCTGGTTCTTCTCACATAGGAAATGAACTCTTAGGAAGCTTCAAGTGGCCTTGCATACAAACACACAAATACTTAAGAGACAAGGAGCAAAGACTTGGTTTCTGTAACTGACATCTACAAAGACCTCCCCCCCCCCCCCCCCCCCCCCCTTGGTGACGTCAGTGGGGAGGCCATGCCATGAGCCAACCCCCTTATTCTTTTTCATTTACAGCCAAAGCCATGTTCTGTGGGCAAGTATAATGTTAGACTCCAGACTCGGTAAGGCATATTTCAAAATGTTTGACTTGTCCGACATATGTGAGTTCCAGCGCTGCTTTAGAAGTACGCAGTGGTAGCTCCCGAATGATTCATGGGTGCACAAGTGTGTCCGTGCCTTTTTTCCCCTGCATCTTTGTTGTGTGCCTTCCCTTCCCGACCCTTCCAGTTGCAGTTCATGCCACGTGGGGGGTTAATTACAATCACACAATGTCTACAAAGCTGTGTGATTGGCAGCCTTGTTTGTTTATATTGGTCATTCGTACAGAGATTCGTAATGCTGAACCTCCATTTGGAAAATACCTGTCCCTCATCATCTCACATGGTCTGTATTTGTAAATTCTGTCATGCACTTCATCTATATAGTATCGTGTCTTACGCTTGAGGAATGGAGAACATATTTAAATGATCTTAAACACATTAACAATCACCCATTGTCCACTGCAAAGCCATCCTACCCCAACTTAAATTAGACCTTTAGTCCCATTCCCAAATGTAAGCCCTTTTGACACCCTTCAGTCAAAAGGGCTCAAATTTGCAACAAGATCACTGACTAATACCGACAAGGGAACAAGTGGTGTTTGAGATCCTTATCGCCAAATAAGGAATAAAGATGTTGCTTTGTCTTTTCCGTATTTCCAACACGCTAGTTCACATGGGGGGCACAGATAAGAGGCAGTTGAGAGAGAAAGGCAGGCTTTGAGTGCTTCTCTTTCATGTCCTGCCTCTCCTTCTTCTCCTCAACCAAACCAAAGGCTTCTTCTGACAGCCATCAGGGATCAATAGACGAAAGAGCAAAGTGACTGAGTCGGTAGGGTTAAGAGAGGAGGGACTTTTGTTTTTTGTTTTTTACTCAAGGATGCACCCTGACAGACAGACTTTTGCTAAAGTAGGCTATGTCACTTTTATAATCTTAAAGGTTTGTTGTTTTTTATTACAAGCTATTGCCCATGGGTGGTTGAATTGTTTTGATACCTTCCTTTGGGGTACTTCAGACAGCTCAAGTGCAGTGCTCGTCCACGGGTTGTTTTTGTTGCAGAGGTGTTATCTCTCATGGGCTCCTCACTCCAGAGTCTTCAAGGCAGCATGGAAACCAAACAGCACCAGTAGTAGCAGCATGAAAAGCTTGCAAAAGTCACTTCCCTTTCTCCTTCACCACTGGAATCAAATTCCCCCCCAGTTTTTCCTATATTCAAATGAACTCACCAGGCACTAAATAATTTGAGATTCAAATCCATTAGGCGTACAGAAAAGACGGGAGACAATATAGAGCCCTTTTGTATCATACCCATCAGAGGACAGACATAAACCGAATGCCTCCCCCCGCCAACCCACCCCACTTTTGTCTTTGAACAAACCAGTCATTTGGTTAGGGCTGTTGGAGCACAGACACCACAGTGGCAGGCCACTATCATCAAATCAAATCTGACAGGCCAAGGGAGGCATATGCAGCCCACAGAAATAACCCCCTTTTTCCACCCGTGCCTGCTTTTATCTATGATGGGATGAGGGCTTGTTTTAAAACACGGGGGCCAAAGGGCCACTCGGCGATGCTCCGTTAGATGCCACCACGTGACAAGAGCCTCTGCTTTGTGTCTTATCATTGATAGTGGAGTGCCCTTCAAATAAATATTCAAAAAGGATAGGGGAGGGAGAGCAACGGAGAAACAAACAGAATATAAGATAGATGGATAGATAGATGGATACTTTATTAATCCCTGAGAGGAAATTGTGGATGGAGGAGGAGGAGGAAATATGTAGACAGTCCAGTGTGCCATTGAACCAATTTTCAAAGTCATTTTTGTTAATTAGCCATGCATGCCCAATATGAATGTCACATTTGTTTGGGCTCTGCGCTATAGCAACCATGTTTACCCCTGACGGCGGTGCTAATGATTTCTCGCCTGGCCCTATCCTACCTCCTACGCGGTGCAGCCCGTGGCGGCTCGGCCCTCTGAAGGTCTCCTCAGTAGGGGATCTCCACCGGGACTAGGTCGGTGGGTCCACAGGGGCCAACGCCTCGACACACGTTCCACTTCACAGCCCTCCAAAAGGGGGCTTCTCCTCACTCAAGTCTGAGAGGGGAAGGAGAAGTGTTCCACTCAGTAACCCCTCTGCAAACACACACACACACACACACACTCAGACACACACAATGACTGAACCACACACACACACACACACACATTCAACCCCTACAACAACCCCCCCTTCCCATGCACCTTGCCCCTGTGCCCTGACCACTGGCCTACTCGCCCTTTCAGCTAAGAGGGACAATGGGCCGCTTTCAATGGGAGCCAGGGAGAGAGAGAGCGGCCTGTGTCACCCAATTGCCTGTTTGCTGACGGGATCTTTTAAAGCAGCACCTCATAAATCAAAAAAAGGAACATAATGGGCATTGTTCCTGCGAGAGCTACTTGTCCCGCTAACACCCCCTTCCTCCCTCTCCCTCTCTCTCTTTCTCTCTCTCTCTCTCACTCTTTTCACCAAAGTGCTCTACACTGGGAGAGTGGCCGAAGTCGGAGATGGTCGATTTTTTTGTTGTTGAAGAGCAAGCGAAGCGCCGGTGTGGGGGGGGGGGGGGGGGGTCCTCTTG
The DNA here is from genome assembly GCA_030340625.1 of Merluccius polli. Taxonomy (NCBI): domain Eukaryota; kingdom Metazoa; phylum Chordata; class Actinopteri; order Gadiformes; family Merlucciidae; genus Merluccius; species Merluccius polli. Next base: position 106,087 of record JAOPHQ010000893.1, read on the forward strand.
TACGCTAGCTGCTTTTCAGGGGTCTTCCTATTCCCGCTCTTTCTGACCAACGCCTTGTTTTTCATGCTCATCCCCATCCCTAACCCCATCCCCAACCCCACCCCCCCCCCTTCTCTCCAAATGCGTGATTTATAAAAAGAATTCCCCCGCTCTTGGATCAGCATAATCTATCACCATGCACATTGTAACCGCCTCGGCCTCCTCCCAAACCTGCCCCATGCTGCATTGTAATGTCGAAATCGGATTAGATGGAAAGCCATTCGCCGTCGCTGCGTTGGCTCCGGACTCTCTTTGTATGTTCGCACACAAGGAACGGGAGAAAAAAGGGCTTTGCCGCCATTATTTCCGTCGTGCCTCGGAAAAGAACGAGAGAATGACTAATAGTGTGTAGTTTACGCTCAAGATTGTTTGGTTTATATGCCTTCGGGGGGCATTGACGAGTGCTGTGTAAATAGTTTAAGTGGTGGTGGAGCAACATCCTTTGAATGTGTGTGCGTGTCCATGTTTTTTTTTTCTTCTTCTATTCACTGCTTTCATAGACTTAAGAAATGGTTTTGCTTGGGGAGGGATCTGTCATGCTTGTGCATAAAACTGCATGCCTTATCTGTTTGGATTTCAATAGGCTGTTAATGAGCTTTTGGAAACAGCCTCTCGCTTTGCCTTCCATTTACTCTGCGATGTGTCAGCAATCAAGCAGATATTATCATAATTAGATCACTGGCGCTACATTAGCAATACACAAATCTGCCAACATTTACATACAGCTTTTTGTTTGTATATCCGAGAGATATTTTTATACTTTTTCTCTTTCTGTCCTCGCTGTATTTTTCCATAAGAGAAGTGAGATTTATTCCACATTCACGTAGGTGTGCACTGATGGAGAGGCATGAATTAGCCATGAGCTAGATGGACCTGAACTAGTTTCCAGCTTTTAGACTAGCCGAGGCACTGGGGCAGAATATATGAAAAAGCTCCCAGGCTCTGAAGTAAGGTCTTCTGTCTACTTTAGAAAATGCCTCCAGCGTTGTCGTATTGCTGTATTGCTGTATTTCACCATTCTCATTGTGTGAATACGCTATGTATTCTTGGGCAATGCCTTCGCAGAGCCCCGCCCAGTGCTGGAGTCATCATTATGGCGCTGTTACTGCTGCTTCAGCCCCAACAGAGCAGATACTCAATAGGGGACAATAGGCTAATGGGGGGCTTATCTACGAGTGTGTGTGTGTGTGTGTGTGTGTGTTCACCCCGATACACCAACGTGCTCAGGTTATCTCACCCTTCCCATGTCCCCCTCTTTGGATCACTGTTACAAGTATTGGCATGGCTTACATACGTATCCCTCTTGCCAGCACATGCTCATATGAATGGGTTACTGTCACTTTAAAAAAGAAAAGAAAAGGGAAATAAAGTCTAAGCACTGGTTATTATTATGATGACTCCCCTTGCTCACATTCACCACCAGCAATATTGTTTATTTTTAAGTAAACCCCAGATACCATGTGTTCTTTCACTGAGGCCCGCGGTATCAGTTCACTGTGCACCTCCCCGCGCCTCAATAGTCTCGGCTGTAAGCTGCGCACCAGGGTTTGCCCCACATTTCACAAACCCCATATTACAGTGCCAACCGTTTTTTTCCACCCCTCGATTACAGTTGTCAGTGTGAAAGTATACATACGACTTCCATCAGCTACAACTCGACCCGACTTCGGTCCAGAACAGATTGCTTTCACTGCAATAAATCGCATCGCCTTTCAGCTCCACAGAAGCTGTTTTTACAGCGCCCTGCTCTGGGTGTGACTGTGGTGTAGAGGCAGTGAGCCTGGATTCTAATTGGTTAATGCTATGACATGGGGCGTGTACATTTACAGTAAAGTGTACTCCACTATAAAGTAACTAATACTAATAAAGGGTAAAAATAATCAAAAATGATTCTGCCATGACCTTAAGGGGTATTAAACATCATGACAAATTAAAAGAATTACATTTAAATAACACAACTTTAGATTAATACATTGCTGTTTGTGACTCGGCCAATTTTAACTCAAAGGAAACTGAACTGAACACTAAGAATATATGGATGTGATTTCGGAAGTGCAGCACATCTACTTCTACAACTACTTTTTCCTAATATAATTATATTCATTTTATATCAAATTGAAAATCCCTAATGTGTTTCCTTATGGATAACTGTGCTGTCAATGGTAAGTGTGGTGTATATCTGATGTCTTCCACTTTACCCTCCATGTAACCATCTACCTCCTCCTCTCTGCAGAGAGCTGATGCCCAAGACCTTGGAGGGCCAGATCACCATGGAGAAGACCCCCAGCTACTTTGTGACCCGGGAGGCTCCGGCGAGGATCTCCGCCATGTCCCGGGACACCAAGCTGATCGTGGTGGTGAGGGACCCCGTCACCAGGGCCATCTCCGACTACACCCAGACGCTGTCCAAGAAGCCCGACATCCCCTCCTTCGAGAGCCTCACCTTCAAGAACAGAACCACGGGCCTCATCGACACCTCGTGGAGCGCCATCCAGATCGGGATCTACGCCAAGCACCTGGACAACTGGCTGCAGTACTTCCCCATGGGCCAGATCCTGTTTGTGAGCGGCGAGCGGCTCATCACCGACCCCGCCGGGGAGCTGGGCCGCGTGCAGGACTTCCTGGGACTCAAGAGGATCATCACGGACAAACACTTTTACTTCAACCAGACCAAGGGCTTCCCCTGCCTCAAGAAGGCCGAGGGCAGCAGTAAGCCGCACTGCCTGGGGAAAACCAAAGGACGGACCCACCCCAACATAAACCCTGAGGTGGTGCAGAGGCTAAGGGACTTCTACAGGCCCTTCAACATGAAGTTCTACCAGATGACTGGACACAACTTTGGATGGGATTGATGTGAAATCATGGACGGTCGTGTTTGTTTGGAGTTATTATTGGTTTTTTTTCCCATTGTAATTGAATGGCAAGATGTGGAGATATTGCTATATATATGTAAAATGTACAGAAATCTATTTTATAATAATTTATTTTTATTTCTAAGCAATTAATTCACTAAGCTGCCTAACCATATTTGTACATAGCATCTGGCCCATGTTGTTTTTCTTCCTTTTTTTTAATTTTTTTTTTTAACATTCCTCATTTTTTATTTTTATTTCTCATGCTCTTCTTCCCTCATGGTCTGTCTGTAAACTCATTGGAGTTATTGGTGCTTCGTAATGCAGATATGTGCTGACTGAAGTAAAAAAAAAAAAGGGGTGAATAATGTAGAAGCACCATGTTACGGGTACAGTGTGCTCTCCCAGGGCCGCGGGAGAACTCCCATCCGAGTGCATCTTGATGTATAAATGCATAATCACTTTACCCATTTCTCCACCCCTTCCCTCCTTGAGTGCTGTTCTCAAATGGTTCCTCCTCCTAGCCATGTGCTTTTAAAACACGGACCTGCAACCAATTTCCCTTGTCCCGGCGTCAGGCAAAGTAGCCGATCTAATGCTCTTTCCCACTCAATAACAGGTGGATCAATACGCCCCGATCGATCCTCATTTTGTCATTCATGCTTAAAGTATACGGCCGGCCTTTTATTCACCGTGTTCCTGCTGTCTCCTCCAATCAACGGCCCATCCATCAAAGGTTAAATCGTATCCCTTTAGCCACGCAAGGCTCTCTGTTAGCGGTATGCTAATCGTGTAAGGTAGCAGGGCGGATCGATGGAGCCTCTGTTCCACTAACTCCCCCATTAGAAGCACAGCGTTGGCTCCTCGACTCGGTCGGCACTGTCCACACGGTCCACAGGTCCGCATCTCGCAGTCCGCATCTCAATCAAATTTGATCTTGTCGAAGATTAAGACACTTGAGTAATATCTGTTTCAGATTTTAGAGCATAAGGAGGTAAAGAGGATGGGAGGAAAGAGCCGCTTGGCTGAAACACCATCAGAGCAGAATCATCTGCCGAGCGCCCCTGCTTCGGTCTCAGACACGGGCTCAAAGGAAGAGGAGGTTTTTGTGAAGTGCTTCTAGACAAGCAGGAATGGGTTGCAAGACCCGAAAGGAAAAAAAACATAATTTGCTCATTTGCTACTCTCCGCGGTCCACATAGTTTGCTTTTTTACACCCCCACATGCATCGTTTCATCATCCGAACCTCTCCACTTGTTGCCAAAAAATATGCCATGTTTCACACAGTTTAATATCTTCACCCACCCCTTTCACAACCCCCCATGCATCGCTTCTTTCTCATTGTCTTTTTACTTGAATTCTTGATATGCAAGAGGGAAAAAGTATGTAGTTATCCTCTACTCGATGTCCGTCCCCAGCTCTGTCCGGCGAGTGTTGCGCGCGGCGGGGATGCGACCCGCGCTATGTGCTATGTTATACTGTGGCTATTATGTTGCTATGCATGCTGAATGTGGTGACCATGATGCAGACGCAGGGCTCACACATGGGGCTCGGCTGGCTTCCCCAGGGAGGGGGGGATCGCGTGATCAAAAGGAGCCCAGACTGAATGTACACATTTTTATGGTTTCTACAAAAGAAAAGTACATTTCCGTGAGATTAACGTGTCACCTTCTTTTCTGTAGAGAGGGTCATTTTGATGCAGACTCTCAATTTGAATATAACAAAAAATCGCGTGCCTCTTCAACCGTTATTTACGCGCAATGCGTATATATATACCAAGCACCTGTCAAGGACAGATAAGGCTGTTTAAATGTTTTCAGTGGATCAGAGTTGTGCACAACCGCCTTGTGTTGCCTCAAATTAGCAGAGGATAAAAGAGGACGATTGAGGCGTGTCTCACCGTAGCTTTACTTGAAGTTACTCTACTCTGCTTTCAAATTGTAGCTGTCATCCTGCGCAAGAGAATTTAACTCCCGGTTAGAAGGCCACAGGTGTTTGCTCTCCTTCTGTGCGATGTTGGATTTCGAAAATATATATTACAAAAATAATGATTTAAGATTGGACCCTCCACAGCAAGCTCACTCTGCTGTAACACCCTGCTCCAAAGTCCAGGGGGATTTATTGCCAGTTTTCGTCTTGCTTGATTAATGCATTCAAATTCTGGTCAAGTCGGTGTAACGGAGGCAGTATCTCAACAGAAAGAAACAAAAAACAAACAGAAAAAAAATATGATGCACTGGTGGTGTTCTCATCCATGCTGCTGCATTGCTTATGGTTGAGTTTTATTCAACCCCCATCTCAAAAATCTACAAATGTTAGTGATGTTTGTCTTATCCTCATATAATATGGTATTTAGATTAGCAGATCTGTATGTATAAAAATGAAGAAGACATGTAAATCAAGTATTTTGTGGTATGTACATCAAAGGAATTAATTTTACACGATGCAAAAGCAAAATGGAACAGATGTTTCTAGATGATTAAATACTGAACATTCATAATATTTCTTTTTATGAAGAAATAAATAAAAAGTATATATTTTACCAAAAACAACGTGCCTTTGACTTTTTCTGAATTTTCTGAAACTGAATGTTCACGTGCGAAGCAGACTCATGTTTCTACTTAATGTGTTTAAGTGATGTTGGATGATTACTGTACCATATCGTTAAGTAACATTGTTAAATACAATCTTGTGGAGTACAGTTGATAATGCAGCAGTCTCTCCCTCTCAAGGTTTCCAACTTAACAGCCATGTCTCATTATGTGCTGTGATTTACTGGGTGGTATAGAGGGATGCTGGGTAAAGACAGGAAGTCTCTTTGTCTCCCCCGCCCCATGCCTGGGCCCTGCGGTTATGGGACTGGGGGGTCTTGTGTGGTTGGAGGTGACCTCGGCGCTGTGTGGGAGGTTTAGCTGCTGCTGCTGATGGCGGGTCTGACTTATGAATCGGAAATACCTCCTCCTTCTCCTCAACGCGCGCACACACACACACACACATACACACACATACACACACACACACACACACACACACACACACACACACACACACACACACACACACACACACACACACACACCCTACCTGTAAAAAAAAAAAAAAAAAAAGCAAAAATCAAGCACAGTCTTTTTGGCCTTCTAATGGGTTACACCTCCAGGAGTGTTTTACGGGCCCCTGAAACCCCTCTATGTATGAACAGGGCCCCCATTCAACGTGTCTGGGAGTTGATGTATTTACAAACTGCCTGCTGTGGACAGGGATGTTGACATCCGTAGCCGGTCTTCGACAGGGGTTTACCGTGGCCCGCGGTAGCTTTGCATCCGCGCAAATAGATTCAAGTTTCAGACGCAATGCAGTTCACTGAAATAACACGGTTTGGAAAGATGGGTATGTGAAAAAATGATGACTATTTTGATGTTGATATTTTGTGACGGAGCCTTATGCTGTATCTAGTTCTCTACGCTGAAAGATGAGAATAGGTTCAGTTTCAACGTATTTTCTTTCTTTGTTTTCTCCGGTGTATAGATGCTGTAAATCTGACAGACAACTCCTACGGGTTGTGTGTTTATTCCGTTATATGAAGTCAACCACATACAAGAGCTCTAGCTCCGGATATATTCAGCCATAGCAGGGGGTTGCACATTGCAAACACACACTAACATACACTAAGTAGGCAACACATTTTAACACGTATCGCCTACCGTGTTGGTGTTTAAAAGTACAATGTGTTGAGGGTGTGTCCGTAGTAAACACAGAACATAAAAAAAAACATAAACCACCGTTTTTAAGAAGGTGCTCACGCTGCTTTCGATGGCATCCTGTGCCAACCGACTGCACCCAAAACCTAGCGGTGTCGCTCAGTGCCACAATTATCTTTATTAACAAATTAACAAATAACATCTCCCCAAAAAGCTGTGTCCCATCATTTACATGATACTACACTGAGCTGCTCCACCGGTGCACGACCCACTGACTCACATTTAGCCCGTTGCTATAAAAAAAACATTCATAAATAGAGAGCTCAGGTAGCGGATTTCACACAATCCCAGCATGCATCTGTCTGGGATTACCGAGCTATACCGTTGTATTGACATCAGATCTGTGTGTGTGTGTGTGTGTGTGTCTCTCTGTCAACAGCACAACCTTTTTTCCACTGTGAGGCCAGTGACTGGCTACAGGCCTTTCATCAGAAATCATCACTGATAGCAACACGTCTGGATGGGTATAATTGCTCCTGCCAGAGAGAGAGAGAGAGAGAGAGGGTGGGGGGGGCAGGGGCGGTGATGTGCTCAGCGGTAGAGATGAAGATAAACAGGATGTGGTGTTAAAAGAGGAATACAAAAGCCCAGCCTGGCGGGTTGAAGTGAAGCGGAGCGCCTGGTTCGTTGGCCCACGTCCAGCTTCTTCCCACTTGGACCCACCAACTGCATTAGCCCACCGCTAACCTGATTAACCTGCGCAGGGGTGATGCGCATGTACACACACACACACACATGCACACACACACACGCAGTGGAGCCAGCCATCCTGAAGGAGATGGTTTGCGTAATCAGCATGGGAGCTCGGCGGTCTGACAGAAGGTAATTGTAGCGGTTTTGCAGATGATGTCTTATTGTCATCCATGGTGACTTGTGGGCTCCAGTACAGGAGCATAGTACAGGCTGCTGTTTTGAGGAGGAGGAGGAGGAGGGGGGGGGGGGGGGGGGGGGGGGGAGCAGACACCTGGTGTTTTCCAGACACGCAGAGCCCCTGTTTTCCCATCTCCTCCTCTCTCTCTCTCTCTCTCTCTCTCTCTCCTCCTCTCCTCCACCTCTCTCCCACCTTTTACCTCTATTCCTCCTCCCCCCCCCCCCCCCCCCCCCCCCCCCCCCCCCGCCTTGACAGTCTACACTACAGAGGCTGGGCTGTGTGGTGTGTATGTGCGCTGTGTGTGTGTGTGTGTGTGTGTGTGTGTGCTGTGTGTGTGTGTGTGGGATCATATTAGCTTCAAGCCGCTGCAAACCGACTGCACAAAAACCAAAACATGGCTTGTTGTCGCGATGGCTGGAAATGCGGCCATGGAGCTGCAGGGGGTCCATCAATAATGGAGGTCCTGCTAGCCTGCAGAGCCCAGTATCACCGCGAGTACCGTGGGCACATGAAGGGGGATGCGGCGGACGTCTGGTCCCAGATCAAATCCACTTTTTCTCGCAAAACACAAACGTTAAACGTGAAATATTCTCAGTTACCGTGAAAATCGAAACGTGCGCGACGTTGTCTCTTTGTGGTTTGCACCTCCGCTTCGACTTGAGGCATCGGTGGATGTTGACTCATTCCTTTCACCAAACCCTTCCACTTCTCATTAATACCTGTCCTCCAATCGGCTGTCTGCTGTGTCTGTCTGACAGGTGTCAAACAGGCAGGGACATGCTGCCCTGCAGATGTCAACAGCATGGGTCTAGGAGGAAGCCGTTTCTTATCACTACAGGTATAAAAGGGGATTAACCCCACACACCTGTGAAGTGCCCCCCCCCCCGCTAGCTTTACAGGAAGGGTAACACACTGGTTCAACCAAAGGACCGAGAGACAGTATCGGGTTGTTTTTGTCGGATCGGCGGCGGAAACCGCTCCTCTGTCTACAGTTCTCCGAGATCAAGTCCTGGCCCATCCCTCTGTGTGTCACCTGCCTCAGGCCCGAGCGTATATCACTGCTAGCGTGTGATTGTTTTTCCATACGTCTGCACGTTAAAGTGAGATGTTCGTAGGCTATTATCATAAGGGCTTATGAATCTTTTATTGAACCCAAGGCGAAATTAAATTACATTGAATGCTTATATTACTTTATCATATCTCAGACCACACACCATGCATGTGTGATCAATCAATCAAACTGTATCTATGGACATTTACAATCTTCCTCTGGCCACCTCTGACTTATATGCTTATGTTTTTGTTTATTATTTATTATTATTTGTATTGGAGAAAGATTGGCAGCCCTCGGTCAACCCTACTATACCAGCAAGTCCCTTATTTGCCCATTTCCCCACAAGATCTCCTATTTATGAATTCAGACCTGGGTTTGCCTGGCGGCTGACAAGACTGTGGCATCTCATTACCGGATACCTGACATAGCGGATAGCTCTGCTCTGCTTTTGCCCTAAACTCTCACTCTTTCCTTCCTTCCTTCCTTCCTTCCTTCCTTCCTTCCTTCCTTCCTTCCTTCCTTCCTTCCTTCCTTCCTTCCTTCCTTCCTTCCTTCCTTCCTTCCTTCCTTCCTTCCTTCCTTCCTTCATTCCTTCCTCCCTCCCTTCCTTCCTGTCGGTCTATGTTCGACTCCTGCTGAGCCTAGCTGGATGTATCCTTATTACCAGTCAACCCAGAATGCAATGAGGGCAAAGCTGGCTCACACAGCTGCCTATCACACAGTGGCCTGAGTCAGAGGATCATCTTTTGTAACACAGACGAGTGTGTGTGTGTGTGTGTGTGTGTGTGTGTGTGTGTGTGTGTGTGTGTGTGTGTGTGTGTGTGTGGGTGTTAGAATAGTGTTAGAGCCGGGGCAGACATAGAGAACCAGTTGGCAGGTGAGCTCCTATGAATAAAGAGAGTAAATTGAAACTGTGGAAAGAAAGAAAGACGGAATAATAAAACGACAGACAACGGATTACCTCCCGTCCCGATGTGTAACGTCAAGCCTGTGGCCTGCTGTTTACCCACCTGTGAATATCTGTCCGTTACAGGGATGTGAGTGTTGTTTATTGTGCGTGAGCGGCTGTATTTGGGTTTGAGAGGCTTTTCATGGAAGCTTGTTTGTGTGTGCGTGTGTGTGCGTGCGTGTATGTGCGTGTGTATGTGTGTGTGTGTGTGTTTGTGTGTGTAGCGCCAGCGTCCGTATTTACTTCTGTGGAGGAAGTGGGTTCCTTTCCGGAGTTTTTTTAATGTGTGGTTATGTTTGGCTTTTAAAGGGGTTTTAGAGACGCCTTGCTTGTTTTGGGGCCTGTTGAGGCGGGCGCTGCGTGTCCAAGCGTACGGTATATATTTATGGGTGCAGTTCATCGATTGTTCATCAAAGTGTTTATGTTTTCACTCTCCATATACACGTGATTCATGCATATATATACATACACCAAGCACATCCATCTGACCAAATGACATGCTAGCCTGTAGTTTGCTCAAGATCTCACACACACAAGTCTGTTTGTGTGCATGTGTGTGTGTATTTGGGTATGCGTGCACATGTTTATGCATATATATTTGTTCGACGACCCATGACTGAACGCTTGCTTAAGCGGAGAGAGACGCTATGGTACAGCAAAGAAAAGAAAAATCAACAACTGTTGAATTCATCGTTCTCTGTTTCCTGTGTTTGTAATCACTTTCTATTAAATACGCCTGACTATACTATCTATACATACAGTATGGGACTGTTGTGACATGGGTGTGTCAGCGCACGTTTGATGGAGGTTTGGTTAGGAGTTTGGGGAAGTGGGTGCATGAGAGATTGAGAGAGGGAGAGAGAGAGAGAGAGAGAGAGAGATACACACACACACACACACACACAGGGTGTATATGTATTTTGATTTTGCCTCCACTCCCCTCGTGCTGAGGCACTTAAATGTGCTCCGACACACACACATGCACACACACAAACTGATGGCCATCAATAATGCATATCAAGTCACGTTATCGCCGGGGACAATCGGTCTGCACCCCTCACCCACCCCCCCCCACCCCCCACCCCCCCCCGACACCACATCCCACCACACAGACGAATGGCTTCAATTTCCTACGTGATGGGAGGAGAGGAGGGACGAGAGAGGGGGAGACCGGGGCCTGTCTCTCGAGCCTGTATGACTAAGTATCAGCAGCTCATCTAATGGGGGATTATTAACATGAGGGCGTCCCTGGGTGACTCTGGAGGACTGGGCTGGAGAACTGAGTCTAATGGTTAAAGCATTCACTTACTCATCAGACCATTCCTCATCCGCCCCGCACGGCTACTGGCACGATGTGAATGAGAGGGCGAGGGAAGGCGGATTCCCCTGTTCCCTGTGTGTGTGTGTGTGTGGGTGTGGGTGTGGGTGATTTTATTGTACGTGTGAAAGAAAGAAAGAAAGAAAGAAAGAAAGAAAGAAGAAAGAAAGAAAGAAAGAAAGAAAGAAAGAAAGAAAGAAAGAAAGAAAGAAAGGAAGACAGAGAGAGTGAACAAATGAATGAATGAATGAAGGAATGAAAGAAGGAAAGAAAGAAAGAAAAAATTGAAGTGAAAAATAAAGAAAGAAAGAACAAAAGAAAGAAAGAAAGAAAGAAAGAAAGAAAGAAAGAGAAAAAAAGAGAAAGAAAGAAAGAAATAATTCTTGAAATATAGCAACTTCAAATTTTCTAAATTTTAACAGATCATTTCAGCTTTAATAGCGTTTTCGTCAGTCTGTCATCAGGGATTTGAGGTTTGTCTAATGTCAAATTTAAAATTGAATTTCAAATATGATTTAAATGTCAGATAAGGAAGTCTGGGATCCTTTTCAAACATAGCTACTGTAAAACAGACATTTCTCCATATGTGTTTTCTCCATTGTGCCAGTACACAAATGCTTACATGGGTTTGAATGACAAGTCAAACATCAAGGAAGTATCTATGTAGAATATAGAGATGGAGAGAGAGAGAGAGAGAGAGAGAGAGAGAGAGAGAGAGAGAGAGAGACAAAGAGTGAGTCTCATCTCTTTGCCTCTTCCTTTTGTGCAGCCCCATCCACCTCTGCCCAGTATCATTGACTCCTCCCATTACTAGACCCCGCCCACTTTCTGTCCATGGCAATGTGCCCCCGCGCTGTGCTGCATGGATGACGGATGGCGTCAGGAGAGGTGGTGGTGGCGGTGGTGGTGGTGGTGGGTGGGGGGGGGTGGCACTGTGTGTGGCAGCAGCACGCGAGACGAAGAATGGAGACGTCTTATCAGTTGCGGCGATTTTTTTTTCTCTCCTTGCGTGTATTTTTCTCCTAATGGCCGTTACATCAATTGGCTGCATGGCGCAGCTTTGAACGTCACTTACAGTTTTGAGGTCAGTGCATTAGCGTAATAAATTTATTCATAGCCTTCCTCTGGGCCCCAGGGCTGCTGGCCATCCTCTTTAATAAGCCGCTGACATCTGTCTGCTGAGATTGCCCACCGAGCATCATCTTCCACAAATGGGGGGCAGAGACCTGTGTGTGCGTGTGCATGTGTGTTTGTGCGCGTGTGTGTTTGTATGCATGTGTGTGTGTGTGTGTGTGTGGTTGTTTGTGAGAAAGAGAGCGAAAGAGAGAAACAGCAACGCCCATACCCAAGCGAACGCAGATATTCGCTAATAGTCGGCAGCACCCAATCATCGCATTGTAGGAAAAAAAAATGTGCATGGGAAATGGAAGGAACGCATTAGCTTAGCTCATTGAGCAAGATCCCAACCCACACAGAAATGCATACCTGTATCCTGCCATGCCCCCCCCCCCCCCCCCCCCCCCTTGGTCACGGTGCCCATTGCTAACGGCAATATCCACATGCTTTCCCCCCTCTCCCTGTCGTATTTATTTCGTTGCACGTGAGCAGGCATGCACGTATGTAACATGCCATCAACAGCGTCACGTGATCACCTTATTATACGGTGGATTGTGGGCTTCCCGCCAATGCAGTAATTGTACTTGCCACGGACTGGAAACTGGTTCCTGTGTAGGAAAACTACTGCGGCGTATGTGAGATTGGATAGTAGCTATTGAAAGTAGTTCGGCTATGCGTTTCTTGTTTTATTGCAGTTGCCGTCGAATGATGATGCATTTGGTCCGTTTTCGGTAGGTTGTAGTGAATTGTGTGTTTAGGACAGCGCTTTTCAACACCTACAACGCCGTCGAGGGAGAACATCTCGCCCGGGAGGTCAGAGAAGGGTGGCTCATGTGAATCGACAGCACGCAAGAGAGAGAGAGAGATTTCTGGCAGAGGATCGGCACAGGCGACTCACATCAAGGGGGGAAGTGACGAACAGCGTGTTGAAGCCCGGTACAGTCATTTCAAGAATCTCCTTGGCAACCCCCCCCCGCAACTGGCGTTGACGAAGATGAACAAATTTCCATTGACACAGGCAGAGTATGTGAAGGCAAAGACATCCCTGAAGTGTGGCAGGAGCTGAGGTGAGTGGGTTCAGAGGCGCTGAAGTATTTTCCAGTTGACAACATCGTACTGGACTTAACCTACCAAGCCTTGTGATGCTGCAGAACTGCTGGACCAAAGAAACCTTCAACAACATCATCCTGATCCCAAAGTCTGGTGACCTAACGAGCACAGACGGACTAACAGAGGGATCAGCTCAGTTCCTGACAAAACTTTCAACAGGATGATTGTGCTCGACCCTCGGCCGAGACCTCAGCAGAGCGGCTTTCGGGAGAAGCGGACGACCGTCGGGCGGGTCTCGGCTCTGAGAAGGATCATCGAAGGAGTGCGGAAACAGAAACCTCCCGACAATCATGACCTTTTGCTGATTTCAAGAAAGCCCTTGGATACGATCCACCGAGGCATCCTCATTCTGAGGGCATGAGGCTTTACTGAGAAGCTAGTGCAAGCTATTAGCAGGTAGTATGAGCCGAGGTCTACCTGCCTGACGGTGAGACAGACACCTTCAACATCCTCGCCGGGTGTGCCTGCAGGGTGACCCTCTCGCTCCCTGCGTCTTCATTATTGTACTCGACCGCTCGTTGAGGAAGGCCATCAATGGACATGAAGAGGCGTTCGGGGTCACCCATAGCACCCAGGAGGAGTCGTCGCGTACCAGCTGTCACAGTCACTGACCTCCGCTATGTCGACGACATCGTGATTGTCTCAATCACCGCTGAGCAAGCTCCTGCTGGCGGTCGAAGCGGCATGCCTAACAGCGGGACTTAGGGCTGAACTCAAAGAAAACCAAGGTCTGGGCCTTCGACACCGACGACACGGACAGTGGAGAGACCCTCAAAGTGGAGGAAGACTTCAGGGTTAGGGTCAGGCTACACGGACGTGCTGAATGAACTGCGCTCTGGCATGCTGG
>JAOPHQ010000893.1:125000-135000 GCA_030340625.1 Merluccius polli
TATCTCCTGTCACTGGAGGAATGTTGGAGGGACCCAGTGTTGACCCAGACGCCGCTGCCACTCAGGGTGTCAGTGTGTGTGTGTGTGTGAGTGAGAGAGAGAGAGAGAGAGAGAGAGAGAGAGAGAGAGAGAGAGAGAGAGAGAGAGTGTGTGCTTAGTAGGGGTCTGGCAGCCGGCTCACCCCCTCCCCAGGTCTTCGTCTGCCGGTCTCTGTGTGGTAGCGGGATGCCCAGCCGCGAGGGAGGGGACAGGTGCAGCGTCTGGCTCAAGGGTTAGGGGTTAGTGGGGGGTTATCCACCCGCACGCAAATGTAGCTTTTTTAGCTCCTTGGCTTTTAGCTTTGTTCCCCACCCTCCATTTTGTTGGTGATCATTTTTTCTCTTATGATACGTGCTGGAAAACGGCATACATGTGGTAGAATTAGACTCTTGTTAAACTATACGATTAGCCGATATCAGTTCTCACTATCTGTGTGCACCTAATGTTATTTTTCTCTGCTTTTTGTTAAAAGGAAAAACAAAAACCACCAAAACAATCAAATAATCAGCGTTTTTTTTTCTTTGTATTACACAACCATACATTATAATGAGGGGCTTTAGATTGCATTGCAAATGTATTTACATCTTTTCATTTGTATTCTGCTTAAATAGTTTAATCTTCATCACATGAGACAACACACACCGGGCTGTCACTGAGCAACTGAGATGCACTCATTAATGTATTAATGCATGTATTCATACATTATGTTCCTACATACAATGAACAAGCTGCATCCAATTACACACATGACATTGGTAACAAGCCTTTTCAAACGCTGATGCTAGGCATACAATTTTACAATTTGAACTACAGTGTCATCATACACAACCCACATGCCAGCAAACCACAGAGAGCTAATGCAGGCGGGTGACAGGGACACACACACATGCATGCACACACACACACACACACACACACACACACACACACACACACACACACACACACACACACACACACACACACGAGTGTGTACTCATAAGCCTTGGGATCCATGGGGCCACATATGTGTGACCATCTCTTGCCATCTGCTTTGCCCATCATTAAAAAAGCACGTGTCACACACAGAGAGGGACGGGGCCGTCAGACAAAGACCAACGACTCCCGTGTGCCACCTCCTGCACCCCTGTCTCCCCTACTCCTCCTCCGGTCACTCTTTGTTTCGTTGACAGGTCTCGTTTCAGACGGCTGGGGAGAAAGAGGCTGGTGGCGGCTGTGGTGGTGGTGATGGGGGACGGGGGGTTGGAGGGTGTGTGATTGTTTTTGTGAGTTTTTCTACCCAGCAAAGGAATCCTCAACTGATGCCTCTGCCTGAGGGGGCCCTGGGACCTGCTCTCTGACGGCCCCGGTGGGTCAAATGGGGCAGATGTGGAGATAGTGTTGGCTGTGTATATACCCAACCATACCCAATCAAGCCTGCCTGCCTGCCTGTGGTGTTTTGGGCTTTGAGCACGCGTTTGTCTCCGAGTCTCTCCTTTAGACATCACACGTCTTCTTCTCATCTGTGTCTTGTTGTCGTGTGTCAAAGAAGGAGAAGTCCTCATGTACACATTTACACGTGTACACTTGGATTTTTATTTTTATTTTGTGTGTGTGTGTGTATGTCTGCATGTGTGTGTGTCTGCATGTGGTGTGTGTGTGTGTGTGTGTGGGTGTGTGTTTGACAACACACACACAGAGCCTATCAGAGAGGGCTGTGGGTGGGGGCCTATCTCCAGCGGCCCCCGGGGCCCCTCACATGTACCCTGCAGACCCAATCAGGACCCCTGAACAGCTTGGACGATAGATGTCTAATCAATACCGCAGTGCATTTGCATAGAGAACAAAAACAACACGTTTACGGCATGCGATAAGAAAGCCCGAGGAATTGATTTGAATTTCACGCATTCGCACTTACATTTTTAATTCACATTTAAATTTAAATGAGCTTAAAATGGGTTTTAATCTATGGAAAGAAAAAGACAAACAAACGTCATTTAAAATTATATTACAATTACAAATAGTTAAAAGGGTTGAAAAGGGCCTATGAGTCTGTGGAAATAAACAAGACAGATGAGAAAAGAAGAAAATAAAGTTTGAGAAAGGAGATGAGAGAAGCGGAAAAGCTTAAGGAGAAGCTCACGGTGAAAGTTGTATGTCGCCATTGGTCAACACGAAGAGCAGCAGCTGCTGGGGTACATAAGGAGTTAAAATCCAAGTTCTGGACAAGCCACGAGCGGCTCAATAAATCACTGAGTTGTGGCCCAGAGGAGGGACCTGCATAATGAGACCCTGACCACAGGGCGCCGATAAGAGGAAGAGGCTAAGATGGCAGATTGAAGGAGGATGCTGTTTTTTTACACCGGCCTGCAGTACCCTAAGGTACCCAAAGGATGCTCACACACACACACACGCGCGCGCACAAAACATGAAGGCATGCATCGCTCACACTCACGCCCGCACACATACACACACACACACACACACACACACACACAGGCTTGCATAAACATGAATCCATGTTCACACACACACACACACACACACACACATGCACAAACATGAAGGCACACTTCGCTCACACTCACACACACACACACACACACACACATGCATGCACACACACACACAGGCTTGCATAAACAAGAATCCATGTGCACACACAAACACACACACATGCACAAACATGAAGGCACGCTTCGCTCACACACACACACGCGCGTGCGCACGCACGCACACACACACACACACACACGGAAGCACACTAAGAAACAAATAAGGAAACAAAAAGATCATCCATTATTTAACGTGTTTGATTTTCTTTCCTTCTTTCCTTCTGCAACTGACAAAAAAAGATGTGCATTCATCTTCAAAAATATATATTCCAACAAGTCTAGCTCTGCTGCCATAAAGCATTCATGTTTAACTTACAAGATTACCCTCACTGAGGACTTAATGATCTGCCGCTGGTCTCAGCTTGTGTTGCCAGTAGTGACCAGTGATGTCCAATGGGCCCGTGCCGTCCAACCTGTGGTCGGAGAGCGAGCTGAGTGGCGTTGCTTGGCCCTTTAGCCAATAGAAGGTCAAGTAAGTGCCCGCACCCCACGCTCTCCGTGGCACGGGGCCCATCCATCATGTCAAACCTGAGCACCTCCCTGGGGGTTTGCATCGCCGTCCACCCGTTCATCCACCAGTCATCCATCCAACCCTCCTTTCCTCTGTTGCTCCATCCATCCAAGCAGCAATCCAGCCACTCTATCCATTCATTAATCCATCCACCCATCCATCTTTCTAATCCCGTCATCCAACAATGTATCCATCCTTCCATCCTTCCAGCCATCCATCCATCAACCCACAAGAATCAACAAAAACAAACAACAGCAGCCAGTAAGACAACATCCATCGTCTGCCTTATCAGTCACTTCCTGATCAGAGACCCAAGTGTGTCAACACTCAAGGACTGACGCTGTTATTTTTAAACTCAACTCAATTGCCTGAAGGTGTGACATCAAAAATAGTCGAGCAAGCATAATTTAATTAGGCCGGGTAAGCATTACTTAAGATGATTAAAAAGATCTGTTTCTTCTTCAGGGGTCTCCCTAGTGCTTAACAGTGTAAGCCAATTCCCACTTTTTAGTCGTTGGTGTTGCATCGGCCTCTGCGCTTCTTGCCACACTGCACAAATTGGTAATTGGGGTTGACCGCTCTTTGCACCAACAATGTCATCACAGTTACAGATGGTGGATACACTATTAAAGAGAGAGTGGATGACTCAGAGGGAGATGTGATTACTGCGCTATATAGATTTGAAATTGATATCATCAGGGCACTGGGTTGGGGATGCTTTGCAGAGGACAACTCGTCTGTATGGATGTTTGTATAATGTGCTTGAATGTAAATGTATTTTGGCCCGTTATTTATCCGACTTTGTAAAGAGTGTCCTTGCATGTGAGAATGGTGCAATATCAAAATAAAGTACTTAGTAAATTATAATAATAATAATAATTATTATTATTATTATTATTATTATTATAACATCATACATATTACTCCACCAGATCCCTTTATATAAAGTGTCTAGTGAGAATAGTGTGTGTGTGTGTGTGTGTGTCTAGTGTGTGTTCTTAAAGGCTTAACATCTCAACTTCGCCAGCCATGCGGCGAACCTTAAAGAAACACATGGACACATGAATTGAGGACAACAGGCACTTCTGGTGTCTCTTTCCTCGAGTGTCTCCTGACGGACGGGCGAGAAGAAGCACCCGACAGAGTGCGAGACCAACTGAACGAGCGAGAGCGAGCGGGAGACATGGAGAGAGAGAGGGCGAGAGAGAGAGAGAGAGAGAGAGAGAGAGAGAGAGAGAGAGAGAGAGAGAGAGAGAGAGGGAAATAGGAGATAAGTAGGAGCAGCGCCTAGCTGCAAGCTCGTCTCCAGAGGAGCGGGACTGTCACTTCACATCTCATGCAGAGGGGGTCAACCCACCGGGGAGCGGGGCAGGGGAAGGAGGGGTGCGTTGTAGAGCCCTCCTGACGACAGGCCCAGGGAGAGAGAGAGAGAGCAAGAGAGAGAGAGAGAGAGAGAGAGAGAGAGGTGTCATCATTACTTCAACACGGTCAGATGGAGGTGCTTATAGTGCTTGGTAGGAGTGGTGACAGTTGTCAGTGGGAAAGGGAGAGACAAGGCGGGGGGGGGGGGGGGGGGGGGGGGGGGGGTTTGGTGGCAGGAGCTTATCCTTCAGGACCCCAGGTGATGGGTGAAGTAAGGGGAGATTGAGGAGGTGCGAGAATCACTTGAACAATACATATGCAGTAAACGTGCCCTTGGGAAAGCGGCATCCACAGGATGAACGCATGCTGTTTGCCGCACGTTGAAATTCTGATGCAAACAAGCAAAACGGCTGTGAGGTATGCGGCCCTCTGATCAGAAGTGCTCTTTTCAAGGTTACGGCGCCAAATCTTTTTTGATTTTTGCTTTTTGCTCACACTATACAAATGGAGTGGGTGCTGTTAGCTAGCTCTCAGCTTGAAGTGGCATGTGTGTGTGTGTGGTCTGTGTGGGTGTAGAAGGGTGAGGTGGATTGTAAAAGACCGCAGGGGCTAATTCAGGCTAATTGCAGATGCATCTCTAGCACAATCTTCGGCGTAGGCCACGGCTGGGGTCAGGCCAGCATCAATCACAGGCAGTGTGGCCGCACAAAGCCGCTCCTTCTCTAGGGGCCTTTCACACAATGTGCGGCCACAATGGGCCTTGGTCAGACTCCCCTGGCCCCAGAGGTGGGTGGGGGTGCGGGGCGGGGTGGGTGGGGTCAGCATGTTGTGAATGGACAGTGGCCAGCGGTGACCCAATCTTTATGGGCATGTACAATGGCCAGTGGCCAGTGGCTGTGGGAACGTGGTGCGAGGTGATGGCGGTTGCTTATTCAAACATTGAAACACAGGAGAGGAAAGTAGTCTCTGTTATTCCTCTGGCGCTATGAAACCAAATGCATTTTTTCGACAGGCATTCATACACTGCCACGAAGTTTTAATGCTTGTGGAAACACAGATGGAGTCTGATGCTAACGGACAATATAAGAAACCCGGCAGATATCCATAAATCAATTAATCAATCAGTCGACCGGTCATTAAATGAATCAACCAGCCAATAAATCAACCCAATCGACAGCGGCATGACACACTGAAGCCCAGACAAAAAAAACATTTACCTGGAACTGGGTTTTTGTTTTTGACCAACAGCCGTGGTAAACCGCTCATTATTGAAATGAGTGGTTAACCAGCACTGGTGACCTACTTCCGCTGTAACAGTACAGAAGGTACCTTGTATATCGCCATGACTTCTTCTCCTCTAACCTTGTTGTTTTATTGCATTCCTTAATCACTTTAAAATGAGAACCTCTGCCTCCAATAAAACTGTCAATCCATACAATGGCAGATTGCCCCGCCTAGTAGTAACTATAAAGCAGGCCCGGTTTTTGCAGGAGGTGTGGTGTAATGATTGACATTTGAAACGTCTATAACCTCATTCAGACCTGAGCTAGTTGCTATTAGTAATTCCAAACTGCAGCAATAATAGTTAAGGGTTAAGGGTTGTTGGATTTCATGTATCAGCCTCTGATCATCTCTTGTTTGTCCTCTTGTGAACTCGTAGCATTGCTGCAGCCTATTACCAGTAGCAACTGTGCATCATGTCAGTGAGTATTCTTCATTGACTACTGGGTGTAACAACACAAAAACAAGAAAATGTTAACGAAAAAGACTTTGTGTGAATTATATATGAAGCAACTGGTGCTATGCAATACATTGCTCCAGTGCGCCACACTTGAAACACAATGAAACCCTCAACTTACTTTCAGGCTGCTTGGTTTTTATGGGCTGGTGGTCTGCCCTTACACTGTTTATTTGCATTTTTTACACTGTTTTCTGTTACATTCATGTCTACCGGTTTTCCCCTACGGTATCCAAACATTTGCTTAATATAATGTCAGATTTGTCTCTGTGCCACTAATTCCTGTACATTGACACATACAGTATACAGTGTAATAATTTGTGCCTGTCATTTTATAGCTTGGATTCATAATAATTTAAGAGAATTATTTTCATTACATTTGTATTAACAGGTTGTAACCCTGGTTAGTTTTATAGTACTGTAATTTACAGAACCTTTGAATGCATTTTAGTTGTTTCTCGTCTGTTAATGGAACTTCTGAGCTTACTTGAATGCATCACCTGCAGCTCTCGGTGTGTGTGAAAAGGTGAGCGAAAAGAAAAAAAAGAAAAGAGTAACTTTGTGCAGCTGGAGAGCAAAGTGTCCTCAAACGATGATATTTTGTGAATGTTGTAATAGAACTGTTGTTAGAAAGTGAGTGTGAAGAGATACGTACCTAGTTGAAGTGCAATCGATCACGGGAGCGACTCTGACTGTGTTTCCTTAAGCTTTTCTGAACTATTCTTCAACTATTATTCAGAATAGTCAATAAATCTTTAATTGTACTGAGACATGTTTTTTTGTGATATTGTGATGATATATTGTTATTGTGTGTTACCGTGACGAACGGTTAGCAGTTTTCCGAGCTGTTAGCTCAGCTGCGGCCTGGTAATGAGGCCGAGCACAGCTCCATAGCTGTCGCTGTAGCTCAGATACCAAACCGATGCAGTATTTCATGTGTTTCATATTTCCTGTAGTTGCGTTGTTTATATTTAATGTAATGAAGCTGCATTGTTTAATGTACACTGGAAAAGTAAACAGACAGTCAAGCTGATAATAATTATGCTGCATATTATGCATGCTGTTTTTTTTTTAGGGACGAGTTCTTCAATTCAACTGTGGTCCATATCACTCGCCATTGCCGCGTGGAGGCTCTTGGTTCAACTGCAACCTGTATCACCGCCATGCTGCATGGAGGCTCTTGGTTCATCAAGACCGCAGTGTGGACACCAGTGTGGTAGGACAAGGCTCAGTCCTGAGGAGTGACACATTTTAGTTTCACTTTTTTTCTGAGATCTCAGTATTTTTTGTTTATTTTTGTATCTTTTGGAGAAAAAAAAAACTGACAACCTAAAGAACGGTTTTCTCCTTGGAGGACACTGGAAGACAATAAATAAACTGAAACAAACAACTGAAAACAGGGAAGAATAAGGACAATTAAACTCATTACAGAAGGGAAATAAACTAATAATAATATTTTTTTTTCTATATAGGTACTTACCTGGGTCAGCTAATTTTATTTCATACTGTGAATTTAATTTATGTGGAAAGAACTGCATTTCATTTACTGGGTGTAAGGCTGAACATTTTATGTTGGGGTAAAAATGTAATATTTGAATATATACATTTGTACCACATTTTGTGCTGTGTGTTATGTGGGCTGGAGATCAATTGCTCTCATGCTTCAGTGCTACTGCCAATCTCCTTACCCAAACCTGTTGATCAGACGTAACCCGAGGAGACTGAGAATAAGGTTACAAGGTCATGTTTTGTTATCCTGTACCATATAGATCCATATGCCTGTCGGGTCTATTTTTATCATCAACATCCCTGATTGCAAAGCAAACAAAGGGGTTTCATTAAACTTTGTTTAATTACTATTAAATGAGCCAGAAAGCGTAAGCATAAACCAGATGATGGACAGATTTTGGACATGCGCTAAAAAATGTCATGAAACTTTGCTAACATAATTGATCGTGAACACAGAAGATGTTGGAGTCGTCGTCGAAGTTGAGATTCTTCATCTTTGAAAAACACAGGTCATATGACATGTTGTTGTCCTTTCCTCATCTAGCTCCGTCTAGAGTTGCACCGATAGATAGACGTAACAACGTAGCAGAAAGCCTTTTTGAATTGTAACATGGTTATAATTTTCCACCTCATTTCCGAGCGCTGGACTCACACTGTAAGCAGTTCATCTCAAAGTGGAAGGCATTTTGAGATTCATGAAGGTGCCGAAAGACCGGCCTTTCCTCGAATGAATTCCTCTCCTAAAATGCTGGTCATGAGTTCGAGGCTTTCCAACGTCATTCCAAGTCCATTACGTTGACCTATTTTGGCGTCTGCGTTCGAAAATCTTCAAAGTCCAGACGCATGGGAGAGAAGTGTGTCTGTCATGATTGAAAAAACTGTGATTTCCATTGTTTTGCTTGATTGTTTCCCAGGACGAGAAGACGCTTTTCATCTCACAGTTCCCGGCTTGTAGTCTTTCTCATCAACACATCAACACAAAGACCTCATATTACCAAATCCAAGCTCGGCACGCCGGCCCTACAGCCCCTCAATCACAGCTGCGAATGACATCGACGTCGTGGAGCCACAGCGTTGGTATTGAAGTCGTATTGGTTCATGTTCGAGGTGCAGAATGAAAAACACTTATTGGATTCAATGAGCACTTTCGGATTTGGCTGTGTTGCAGAGAAGTTATTAAAGGTCGGCGGCAGTCTGTGGTAAAAGGAGTCAGTGTAAGGTCTTGTTACTGAGCCGTGTCTGCGTGGCGCAGTGATCTGCGGGAGTTGGCTTCAAACTACTCACAGGGTGATAGATACGCTTTCAGTGGATGGATGCTCATTTATTTTTGATCCATTTCTGTGATCCGTATTGCGCAAGACTGTCCCAGGACCGGTGCACAACTTTGTTGATTTTTCACATAAATTCACAGAACTTTGCAGAACTCACTAGAGAGACGCGAGACCTGTTAACTGAAATATTAACTGCAAATCGGCTGTTGTGCTCGATAAAACACCCCTCCCACACACACACACACACACAAGATGAGACGTCTTCATAGATACAGTTCATTGGCACAGAAGAAAACCAACACGTCTATTTATATTTGTCGAGTATCAATATTTCAATATGTGGGGGGGGGGGGGGGGGGGGGGGTGACGTAATCTCCACGAAACTAAGAGAAACATGTGGTAGCTCTGTGAAGCCACCTCTTTCATCTCAATCTCAACTTCCTTCAGCACACTTAGGTTTATATGTATGAACCCATAATATGAACTCCGTGGAAGAAGTTACCAGCTATCGGCTACCATCGTGTAGAAAACCTTTTGATTCAACTAATCTAAAACATGCAGTCCCCCATCAGCCCAACCCCACCTCAGGCCCCTCACAGAAAGAGATTAGAGGTACCTCACATATGGTCCCTAATCCTTATTCGATTTAACTTGCCATTTACATCGTTTCCAGTTCCTCTTAGATAAAGCCGTGTTACATGTTTCTTATTTAGTGTGTGCGTGTGTGTGTGTGATTTCCGTAAGACGCGGAGCTTCACGACTTAGAAGCCGATCGTCTTTGCGTGTGTCTGTGTTTCTGTATGCTGGAGGAAGGAATGGCTTTGAAAAGATGCTGACATGATATATATGAGTTTTATGGGCGAGAGAGCGGGCAAAACCAACGGATCACATTGCATCACATCTGATGACATAAAGAGCCCAGGATACCAGCGAGGGAGATACCATTGGGTCATTTTAACATGAAATGCATGATGTG
>JAOPHQ010000893.1:137500-139156 GCA_030340625.1 Merluccius polli
ACTCTATAATTTATGGTCAATGTCTCTCTCTCTCTCTCTCTCTCTCTCTCACTCTGTCCCTTGGTCTCTCTCTAACTCTCTAGGTCTCTCTCTCTCTCTCTCTAGGTCTCTCTCTCTCTTTCTGTCCCTTGGCCTCTGTCTAACTCTCTAGGTCTCTCTCTCTCTCTGTCTCCCTCCCGCAGGCTCCTGTCACCGTCTTCTCACTGCTTATCTTATCTGCGCCGCGGTCGTCGTCGTCGTCGTCGTCATCTCCTTCTTTATGAGATTACATCGGTCTCCTGGCCGCCCGGGCCGGGCCTGTCTCCTGTCTGGCTGGTCTGCCCCAACCGCCCCCCTCCCTGTCCCCCCCTGCCCCCCCCCCCCCCAGCCTCCACCTCCACTCTGTTACCCCCCCACCCAACCCCAGATTTCTTACCTTAGATCCCCTAGCAGCTGATTAACCTCCACTCCTCCCCTTCCTCCCGCTGCAGGGGCATTGGGGGGGGGAGGGGGGGGGGGGGGGGGGCAGGGTGTATGCTTGGACATGTTAGTCAAGTTAAGGGGGGGGGGGGGGGGGGGCCTGTCCAGCTTCATCATCACAGATATGGGGGGGGGGGGGTGGGTTAGTGTGGCAAGTTAGTGCTTAGTCACAGAGCGGTGGACTCTGGCTGATATTGAACAGATTGCATGCTGGTGGCTCTGGGGCTTTGTCCCTCCGCTGATGAAGGGAAGTCGTTTGTTGGCTTGTTGAGTCGCTCAAATTTGTCCTGGACGTATGTTTTTCGGTCGTGCATGTGTTCAATAGGTTTGTAGCAGCGCTAATGACGTTAACCAACCGCTACTTTAGACAAGCTTGGAGAAGCGGAGGAGTAACGGCGAGGCAATGTTTTTCTCGGTCGCAGATTACAGAGCCAAAAAAAAAAAGAAAAAGGAAATGACATAGTATCATTATCATTGATATCCTTACCCTACCTTGAATTAACGATGCAATTAAAAAGGATGAGCATTCAGCAATGAGCCATCCAGCCATCCGACCTCACCCCTTTCTGGCATCCATGGTCTACTCCCAACCTCCCAACCTCCTTGGTTCGGAGCCAATGAAACAGAAGACACTTGATTCATCGAACACGGAGGGACTGCATGCACGGTCGATCCCGTTGGTTCCTATGATAGCATGGACGATCCATCACTTCGTCCCCCCGGTTCCTGAGGGAGACCCCGAGAAGCACTGGGAGCTTTTTGGCAATATGGCGGTGCGATCAGTGTCAAGCGCGAAGGGTAAAATGGAAATATTCTATCAAACTGAAGAGCGAGGCCCTTCGCGGAGCAGCGTAATGTGCTACTCCTTTTTTTTCTTTTTCTATACAAAGTGCTTATTTTATAACCACAATGGTATGCACACATGCCACTCCTATTAACATCTGAGTAGGATCCCTCTACTAAACGCCTGTCCGCGGCGAACGGGGCAAAGAAGGCCCACCGGCGAGCGTTTTTTTTTTTTTGGGGGGGGGGGGGGTTGGAAATCCTGCGTGTGCGCTGAGAGCTGATGAAATTGGCCACACGTTGGAGGTGCGTGCAAAACAAAGCGCACGGAGGGCGGACGGAGTGTAATCGGAGCGCACCTCGTTTGTCGCGTTCGACACGCTGTTTTTCAATACGTCGATCCTTTCAACATGT